>PITA01007059.1:36465-94876 GCA_004023965.1 Spilogale gracilis | reverse complement strand
TGGCTGTGGGAGGAGAAGATACAGACCTTGCAACTCATGATCCTGTGGGCCACGAGAAAGCAGGCTTGCTGGCTATTAAAACTGAAATCTACTTGCACTTAGCTTTCTCCCCATCCAGTGGGTTCTCAAACGTGGGTGTGCATCGGAATCATCTGGAGGGTTTGATGAAACACAGCTTACCGAACCCCATCCCCAGAGTTTTGCCTCAGCAGGTCTGGGGCCGGGCCCAGGATTTGCATCTGCCCTCACAAGGGCCAGATGATACTAATGCTGAATGGAATCAGCCAGACCCTGGACCGCACGGAGTCGCCCAGCGAAGGGAACCAGTCACGTGCATCCCAGTGCTGGATGGGAAGATGCTGAGCGCTCTGCAAGAGGCAATTGGTAAGACCACTCTGGGGGTGGTCCAGGAGCAGAAAGGGTTAAGAGAGAGGTGTCGTGTCCCTAGATGACCAGCTGGGGCCCTCATGCCTCGGAGATTGGATCCTAGGCTGCTTGCTTATTGATTGCCATCAGTCAAGGTACCCCTGTAACAAATTGCCTTAAATTATTGAAATGGTAACTGGCCCAGCTGAGTAAATAATGCACAGGGTGGTGCAAGTCTATATTCATTAAGAGGCTGCCCACACGGCATGCCTCCCACAGGGTCTGACTCAGACTGATTTGTTCCCACCATCTGATAGTTCTCGGTGCTTTGCCCAGCTGCAAACTTGACATTTGAGGGGATTGAAGTCCCTGGTGGATTTCTGACCCGTCTCAGCACAGGCCTCAGGGTTTCACTGCCCATATCGGTGCCGTGATCACACAGATAGACATCCTCAGTGGCTTCAAGCTGTCTCACAGCGTGGACACTAAGCATTTATTATCTCCTGACGATCATACCAACTCGCGACTAGGAACCAGTTACTCTCAATTATGGGAGGCATTAGGGGGAAGCGGATTAGTAAATTTGAACCTGAGAAGTCCTTGCTTCCAAAGCGCCAATTTTGTTTTCTCCCAGCTTTATGGAGATATAATTGACAAGTGGAATTATATAAAGTGTACAACATGATAATTTGACACATGTATGGATTGTGAAATGATCGCAATGAAGTCAGTGAGCACATCCATCACCTCAGATAGTTTCTATCGTGCGTGTGTGTGTGTGCGCGCACTGAGAACATTTGTGGTCTACTCAAGGCAAATTTCAAGTATATA
Organism: Spilogale gracilis; assembly: GCA_004023965.1. NCBI lineage: Eukaryota > Metazoa > Chordata > Mammalia > Carnivora > Mephitidae > Spilogale > Spilogale gracilis. The sequence goes on along the minus strand of PITA01007059.1, from coordinate 93,679 downwards.
GTACAAAATTGTTGACTCTACTCACCAGGCAGCGCATTAGGATTTTTGTCCTGGTGAAAGGAGCATTAGGAAAAACACTGTTGTTGTTTTTTTTAAGGAAAATTTCTGTGTAATGAGATACGGCAGAGACTAGTCTCAGTAGGGCTGACAAAGATTAAGATAGGCTCCTGAGAAAGCATCATGAGACAGAACATACAAATCACCATGGAAACCAAGCCATGTTTTTATTGTATAATAGGTTTGCTAAGTATCCTAAGAAGGTAAAAAAACAAAACAAAAAAAAAAAGTCCACTGCCTCGGGGGAGATCAGGGTGAGTAGGAAGGAGTAAGATAGCAAGCAAAAAGAGGAGCGGGGCAGCTAGAGCGTGTCCGTCTCTCCCAGACCTGTCACGCAGGAATGATGGGCGAGGCTGGGCAGCAGAGTACCTCACTGTCCCATTGGAGGCATCGCGTGGGGATTAGCTATGGACTAAGGCCTGGTTTCCCCAGCCTCCGACTGCTGCCTCTCTGATGTTTCCAGCACCCAGAGGGTCTCCCAGACAATGGGGGAGCAGGCCAGTGGGAGCAGCTATGCAGCTGTGAGAGGCTGCACCAGGACTCGAAGACAGAGAAGGAAGGTACAGACCCATCCTGAGCACCTGCCCTGGGAACTTTCCCCCACCTTAGCTCATTGAATGCTATCTTAGAGCCTGGTCCAGACAAAACCTAACACTTGCTGAATGCCACTGGTATGCCTACCTTTGGCCCCTTTTCTTTTTAATGCTGAGCAAAAGGGTATATGAAGTAAAGCCTAGGACAATCCTCTAGGGCTAGATTTGACATCTGTAGACTTGCTGCAATTAATTCAGACCTTTTTATGTTCTAGACACACATCTCTGATATAACTTCCATAACTTCTGAAACATCCATAGAAGGGTAAATCCTTCCATGTCTCCATGCTTTTACTCTTCTAAATATCGACCCATAAAAAGACACATAGTGTTGTGTTTTAAATTTTCCATAACTAGTATCGAGCTCTATTATATTATATTCTGCCACTTATTGTTCTCATTTGACATTGAGTGTTCAAGAACTGTGGATATTGACAGAGGAGATCAATACGTGAGTTCAGCAGTACTGCTGAGCCTAGGCCATAAGTACCACAGATTCAAGGCTGTTGCAAGGAGTGGAGTCAGTATGTATTTTTAAGGCTTAAGACTTCAAGACCTAGAATACAGTCAGTCCATGGAAATGGTCCATGTGGGCCTGACAACATGCATTGTCACTGTTTATGGCATTCTATCATGTGTCTATCAGATCAAGCATGTAAGTGGCATATACTTGTTACTGTGTGTCTATTTAACCTGGTTTCTAAAGAATTGTGTTTAATATTATAGTAATAGGACCTGACCTGTGTCAATTATTTTGATTATCACAACTCTTTAAAAAAAAAAAAAGATTCTATGGGCGCCTGCATGGCTCAGAGGGTTAAAGCCTCTGCTTTCAGCTCAGGTCATGATCTCAGAGTCCTGGGATCGAGGCCCACGTTGGGAATCTCTGCACAGCAGGGAGCCTGCTTCCTCCTCTCTCTCTGCCTGCCTCTCTGCCTACTTATGATCTCTCTCTCTCTGTCAAATATATAAATAAAATCTTTTTAAAAAAATAAAAATAAAGATTCTATTTATTTATTTGACAAAGAGAGAGAGCACAAGCAGGCAGAGCAGCAAGCAGAGAGAGAGGGAGAAGCAGGCTCCCAGCTGAGCCAGGAACAGGACACAGGACTCAATCCCAGGACCCCTGGGATCTGAGCTGAAGGCAGACACTTCACCAACTGAACCACCCAAGTGCCCTGATTATCAGCTCTTCAGATAGGAGTCTCACTGATGAAGAGATGTGAAGTTCAACACCAGGAAGTGACAGACTCAGGGGTAGAAACTGTCTGCTTTCCTCCACAAGTCCAGGTCTGCAACTGAAGAGATGATCCAGCCTCCTGGGCAAAGAGATGCAATTCAGCCTACATTTAATTCCAGATCAATGAGGCTCTGAAATGGTAACTCTGGACCTCTGAACTATTGTACAAAATCTAGCAAACAAAAGTCTGGCCTCTCTGAATGCCATCCTACTCTTCTGCACTTGGCATTTCAGTTGACCTTGTACAGATTGACATTGGACAGATCCTCAGTATGGGCTTCCTCCCATGGATGTCCCTATAAGAACCAGGTCCTCCAAGCCTCATGCCCACCCTCTCTCACCTGTCATGGCTCCCCAGCTGATGGCAGGCCAGGAAGAGCAGGTTCATAAAGTAACAACCAAAGCCCAATCCAAAATGTCTTTCATTATGTTTGCATTTCCTGCCTATTAGAATGGAAATTGAAAAGGCAGATTCACCATGACAAGAACATGGCTGAGGCATCAAGTCCTCTCCCTTACAACGGCCCCGGTACTTCATTCTCTATTCATAATTTTGGTTTCTCAAAAAGGACTCCAAAAATTGTAAGAACTTCAGGCCACCCAAAACCTGGCCCCACCCCTATGGAAATGACTTCTCTTGGAGATCTCCTAGTCAGGTCATGAGGCATTCTTGGGGAATTTTCAGGTCATAATCTCAAGGATTAAAGCATAGATCAGAGGCACAGGCCCAGGTTTCCCTATGCCCGAGCTCCTTCCCCTTGTGCATCAGGCTGGGTGCCTTCTCCAACCCCGTGGGACACTCTGGCCTTGGTCAGCCCTGTCCCACCGTGGCCTTCGAGCCAAGGGAAGGCCACAGCTCCCAGCTCAGCAATCTGCCTGGGCCCCGCCCTGCTCCAGCTGTGTCCACTGGGCTCTTGGGGAAGGGCCAGCCCAAGCCAGATGATCTGACATGATGAAAAGGGAAATTCTCCACATTCCTTCTACAGAAGATATTTGCCAAATGCAATGCAGTGAGGAGAAGCAGGCCGGGGTTTTCTTGGGCAACCAAATGCATCTTCAACCCCAACAGAGTTCAATGTAGCAAAAACTGGGTCACATCTAATACAGTTGAGTTTCAGGGAGAACTGTCTGCTGTGGACAGAGCAGGGGGCCAGGGAAGGGGAGGCCAAGGGAGGATGCGGGACCAAGCACTGAGATGCTTTCTTAATGCACATGGACTTCCAGTTTTGGAAAAATGTCTTCATATTCCCAGAAATGACCCAATGGAACAATCAGATTACATTATTTTCTCCAACAATCAATGCACAGTGATGGTTCCAGATGGAAAGGGCCAGAATCCTGTACTTAACTCTGTCTTGATTCTCACACTAACCAATTGCCTCAAGTTTCTCATAAAGGTCCTTTCTCCCAAATGCTAATTTTCCTTTCTCACCAAGAACAAAGGTGGTTTGATGGGGAAAATGTCAATCTATCAATTTGAACTTCCCAAGACAGCTCCAGCCAGTCAGTTTCCACCAGGACATCTGAAGGGTAATCCAGAAAGAACCCTCTTTCCCCCACAGCTAGTGGGCAACCTGCAGCTCTAGAATTACCTCCTAGAAGGTAATCATCTCTCTTAGAAGCCTTAAGCATTGCAGTTATCAGAAGCATTAGATTATCTGGTCCTGTTGGCAAAGCTAAACATTCCTTCAAGGTTTGGCTGATCACTTCTCCCATGAAATTCTATCCTTTTTTTTTTTTTAAGATTTTATTTATTTATTTGACAGAGAGAGAGTACAAGCTGGGAGACCAGCAGGGAGGAAGAGAAGCAGGCTCCCTCTGAGCAGAGAGCTGGAGGTGGGGTTCGATCCCAGGATCTTGGGATCATGACCTGAGCCAAAGACAGACACTTAATCGACTGAGCCACCCAGGCACTCAAAATACGACACAGTCACAAATGAAAGTGCCCACAGAGGCCTGGCAGAGCAGGTAGATGGTTCAAGTAGGCTAGGCAGGGAGGGTGAGCCATGAGGGAAGGCGTGTCCACCTGAAGGGCACATCCTTTATTCAGAGCTGACAGATGGCTCCTACACAGGAACACAAGCCCAGAATTGCTAATTTCATTTTTATAATTAGAAATCTCAACTTTAACATAAAATCTCCAACATTTTTCATGTTGGCAGCTACTAAATGTTTAAAAAAAGAAACCAAGGGCCAAATACACCTGCAAGCTGAATGTGACCAACAGTTCATGAGTTTGCAGCCTCTGACACAGACCCACTTCTGGACGTCTGATCCAAGGCTAATGAATCTAACCCACTCCAGCGCCCCCCACCCCCACCCCCGGCCAATTCACATGGCGCCATCTTGCCATGGAGAGAACGGGATGAAACCCAAGGTGTCCTAGCATGCCTGCATCACTCGGATGGCTACCTCTCTTGGAGAACTAGAGTTTCTGAGGAATCAAATATGCTTCAGCAATCAGGCCCCCTACTTCAACTTAACCTCTTGCCCTTCGGTAACACCTATGTCCTCAAGCTTACAGTAGGATAAAGTAGAATAACCTCATGATTGTGACCAAACAGTAGACCCTGCAGATCAGTCAGCCTCCCAGAAGGAGACTGGGTTGGGTTTTTGGTTTTTTGGTTTTTTGGTTTTTTAGTTTGTGTCTGATTTAGCTTTTTTTTTTTTTTTTTTTTTGCTTCCATCAGAATGTCCGTGACTTTCTTAAAGAATCCATTTCAGATGGCTCTTCAGGTGCCCCATAGAACCTCACATAGTATTTACACAATTGCAAACATTCCATAAATATGAAGCGGGCTTACAAATGGCCTCCCAAGCCTTCAGCACACTCTCTTCTCCTTGCCTCCCTGCAGGCATTTTCATCTTAGACCAGCTGCCAGGTCAGGTTTCCACAGGCTGATGGGCCTCTGCTAGTCCTACCATCACTTGCCATACCCCAGTCCGACTCCTCATCCATTCTTCACAGTAATCCTCTAAGACAGGTCCCAGCCGGTCCTCTGCTACAGATGAGAAGCACAAAGCCTGGAGAAGGGGAAAACACTCAAACCATAAACCAGGAGTTGGACCCCAGTCAAAGCAATCCCAGAGTCTCCCCAATGACATTAGTTGTACAACCTCAATGCGTGCTGAGATTATCCCCCCATCATAGATGGCAAAAGAGGTTCCAGACTTCCTAAAATTCACCCCCACACACACACCTGTAAAAAAGCAGAGTTCACGATTCCATCAGGTTAACCATAAGTCAGACCCAAGGAGAAGTTCTAGACCCATTGCTAAATTTTAACACAGGCTTCCATGAAATGAAAAAAACAAAAAAAAATGACTATAATAAACAGAAAAAAAGAAGTTTAATGCCGGCTTTGCTTTAATCCCTTCGAATCATGCCTTTAATTAAGAAGCTACAAAAAGATACACATGAGCTTAACATGTTGGCTCTTTCCCTTTATTGGTGAGTCTGATTTCTTCTCTCTTTACAAGTACATTCTTGCCTCATGGGCTCTCGCTACTCAATGTGTGGTCCGTGGACCAGGAGCAGCAGCTTCTGGGGTTTCCCAGGAATGTGGGGTCTCAGGCCCCAGCCAGACTCACTGCATCAGAGTCTGCACAGTCACAAAATTGCCAGGTGACTTATGCGCAGGGGAAGTTTGAGAACTGGGCTACATGACCTCAAGGAATGTCAAATATATCCATTCTGTGAATAATTCTCTTCAATGTGTCTAAAGATGACATCGAGGGGGCACCTGGCTCAGTCAGGTAAGTGTCCAACATTCGCTTTTGGCTCAGGTCATGATCTCAGAGTTGTGAGATCGAGCCCCACATAGAGCTCCAGACTCAGCATGGAGTCTGAGGATTCTCTCCCTCTCCCTCCACTCACACATGCTCGGGCTCGCTCTCTCTCTCTCTTTCAAATAAATAAATAAATATTTAAAAAAAAAGATTGGGGTCCCTCAGTCGGTCAAGCATCTGCCTTTGGCTCAGGTCATGACCCCAAGTTTCTGGGATCAGGCCCCACATCAGGCTCCCTGCTTAACGGGGAGTCTGCTTCTCCCTCTGCCTCTCCTTGACTTATGCACTCCTCTCTCTTTCTCTCAAATAAATAGATAAATCTTTAAAAAAAAAAAAAAGAAAGAAAGAAAGCCTGCCCAGCAGCACAGTTCTCATGCAAGAACTACCTGAGGGGACCACAGTGAAATTTCTCAGAAACCTCAGTTCTCAGGTGAGAGAGCACACTTTTAGGGGTCCCCGGGTTACCCCCGAATCCTCAGTTCCCCTGAAGTCAGCGCTCAGCGTCGTCTGCCACAGCTACTTGGCCTCTGCACCCAACATGCCCATGGGCCCTTCTGCAAGGGTTCTGAGTCTGTTTTTCCCAGAGCTGCAGGGTTTTCAAACTCCATGCTGAATGACTAGAGCAAAACTCATCTTTTGCCACATGGACGAACGCACCCAAAAATGAAGTAATAGGGGAATAGCCATGAACCTTAGGGGCCGTCCATAAAACAAGCCTAGGATGGGTTGGAGAATGTCCTTATAAAGCCATATGATGACTCCTTGGCGGCCCAGCTGTGGGTGGTATGGGGCTAAGACCAGAATCGTGGAATCCCGGGTTATAGAAAGGTCAGAACTACTTTGGTCACCAGCCAAATCTACAATTACTCCTTGGGGGAGATGCACGGGAAGGGACCCTTGGCTGGAAGAAAGACCCAAGCCCGGGAAAGCTAGACGCCTTCCCCAGAAGGCGGTGCCCGGTTTTTCCTAGGGCCTGCTGGAATTTCGTTATCCTGTTCGCACTGTACAGATGGGAATTTAATAATTAATTAGGGAATAGCTCACCCCAGAGTCCAGGCAGGAGGATTATACAAATCAACTGAGATGTGGCAAGGGACTAAATATTTCATAATATGTTTAATTTGTAAATGCTGCCCACTGAGATGCCTTAGGCAGGAAACCTATCAACGTAATTATTATTACTCCTGCAAAACTACTTGAGTTTCCACCAGATTGTCTTCCTTCCAGTTGTTTTCACCAAGCACTTCTTCCAAGACATGTAATATTTTTTTAAAATGGGAGAAGAAAAGAGATAAAATGTAAAAGAATATTTATTAAGAATGAAATGAACCTGTTCAGATAAAATAAAAACTAACCTAGACCCTACATTTGTTCAGCCTACAACTCTTTTTAATACTCCAACAGCTGCACCCTGACTATTTTTTCTCCTGTACACTCTGAGTGAGGAAACCAGACACTAAAAGAATTCAAAGCATTATTTCTCGTGTGTTCCACACATGATTTCAGGCACTAATTAAGCCACGCACTGATTCTGAGCACCCTTGATATCCTTCCTATACATTTTCCTCCCCTTACTTAAGCCAGGGTAATTTTCTACTGTTTCTGCAACAAGAATCCTAACTTCTCTAGCTGGTGTAGATAATAGGGCCCAGAGGATCACACACCCATTGGCTTCTAGTTAATTCCATCTCTTCCATCACAGGTTGAAAACTCAATCATCTAGAACAGGGTCAGCAAATTTTTTCTGTAAAGGACAAATAATAAATACTTTAGGCTTTGCAGTCCATATGGTCTTGGTTGGAACTTCTCAATGCTGCTCTCTTAGGGGAACGTGGCCACAGACAGTATGCAAACAAATGAACATGGGGGCGCCTGGGTGGCTCAGTGGGTTAAAGCCCCTGCCTTCGGCTCGGGTCGTGATCTCGGGGTCCTGGGATCGAGGCCTGCATCGGGCTCCCCAGGGAGCCTGCCTCCCCCCTCTCTCTGCCTGCCTCTCTGCCTACTTGTGATCTCTCTCTGTGTCAAATAAATAGATAAAATCTTAAAAAAAAAAAAAATGAACATGGCTGTGTTTCAATAAAACTTTATTTACAAAAACAGATGGTGGGCCAGATTTGGCTGCCAACCATCTAGTACATGATGTTCTGCTATAACATTTCTTAGGACTTTGTCCAATTTTATTCTTTCAAAGAAAAAAATAAAAGAAGCTCTGGGAGCAGGGTGTGACCTTCACAGTTTCCATGGGGACTGAAGATGGTTTCCAGAAGGAAACGGTTCACCCCACCACTGGAAATACTGTTCTTTCTGAACAGGTGGTATTATGTTACCTATTTCCTGCTAGAACTCTTCATATTTCCATAGAAAGCGCTTGTGTTAACCATATCCAACAGACAATCTAGTCCTAGATGTGATGCTTCTCCTTTACCTTGAAATTGAAGGAATTCGACTATTTTTTGGTACAAAGGGAAACCTCTGCCAACAAAAGATGCCACTTGGTGTTAGGATGGCCTTCCCGCATGTCTCAGTGTCACAGGCCTTCCTGCCCCACCGCGAGCCATCATGAACAGCGTCTTGCTCTTCTCCTGCTGCTTGAGATGTTCACCCAGACGGCTTTCTCTAGTACGGACCAGATTGGAAGAACTAAAATTTCAGCCCTCCATGGGCTGAGACCACAGATACTTCCGCTCTTTAACCACACCAGTGAGAACTGGTGGGTCAAGTTATCCTGGGAAAGGCTGCCAATTTTCCTCGGCACAGACATTTGGGCAAGAAACTGAGCATAAGGCCGCTGGGCATCCCCTTCTGAACCACGACTATCAGCTTCAGCCTGAGAGGCTCTTCCACACTCTAGCATCGGGAGGAGCGAAGTTGTCCCATCCTGGCCCTTCTCAGAAGCAGTTCCCTGCTGCCCTCAAGTTCTCTTTGACCCGCGTGGCCAGAGCATCTTGCCCAGACCATGTAGGCTCCTTGGGCTTCCAGCAGGACCGGAGTGGCTTGCTCCCCAGGTGTGCTATGCCACACCTGTCCCGTGCGCTCAGAGAGCCTCCAGAATAAAGCATAAGCCTCTCACCTCAGTCCTCAGAGACCGAGCTCCAGAGCCTTTCTAGTAGCTCCTCCTGTTTTTTTTTCCCCTCATCACAAAACAAACCTTATTTTATAATAAATGTGTCTTTTCTGTCAAACAAACAAGCAAAAGATGGACTTTCTCCAGGACTCTGGGTATATGTCTAAGTAGACCTAAGTCTCTTAGATTAAACCAGTGGTCCTCACATTTGGCAATGCCTGGAGACCAGAGTCAGCCTCATGGGGTCTACATGGCACAGTGGGAACGGGGCACCGTGATTAGGAGGGCCCAACCCCACACTTGATTTAAGGCTCTGCTGTCGTGGTCTTGAAAATCTTAACAGTTTTTGTACAAGAGTCCTCACATCTGTGTCTTGCACTGGGTCCCCTAGATCGGACTGAGAGTCCTGCTAGAGACATGAAAAACATCAAAAATTGTCCCATGTGTGGAGGATCTGCCAGCATCCTGGTGACTCAAGGCCAGGGATGCTGCTCAACACCCTAGAAAGATAGGTCAGCCCCCATAGCTCAGCAGAATAGTACCAAAATGTCCACAGTGCCACGATGGAGAAATCCTGGGTCTGACCGTGTGAAATGGCCCATATTCTGCCATCTTGGACCGACACATAAAGTCTCGGGGCAGGGTGCCGCCTCGTGGAGTTCTGCTTTACATCTTTATAAGATTTATTTTGTCAAAATATTTACAGACCAGAAAAACTGTCCTCTCACAATCTGTGCGTTTCTGACTTCTCTTCATTCACCACGACTAAGCCTCTTTAAATCTGCCCCTAATTCGTGTGCTCACGTTTTCATCTGTTTCCTGTTTTTTGTAGGAAAGTAGTACACACAAGTGCCACAGCTATTCAAGGCTCTGAAACATCCTAGTCAACAGTGGCTGTCCATCGCCATTCTCCTCCTCAGAGCAAATCATCACAGGTGTTTTGTAAATGGAACATTCTGCACACACGCTTGCACACTCGCGTTTTCCCTGGGGCGTCCTTATCGGCCCACCTAAGAACGTTCACCAAGGATCCCCTGTGCCTGCTCCAACCCTGCTTTGCTTCCCATTTTTCTGGGGTCACCTACTCCAGTAACAGGGACTGCCGACGTTCCAGAGTCTTCTCCTCCCGCAACTCTGCCTCCTTATTAGATTCCCTTCCTCCCCCTCTTTTGAAGTTCTGGCTGAATAAAAAAATAACATTCCATTTTCCATTTCCTAAGTTTCCCCCCTCGGTTCTCTTTGTCACAGAGTGTATGGTTGCTCTATTTAAAGTCTGTGGGGACCCAGCGCCTCTCAACGTTGTTGAACAGAATAAAAAGCTCTTGAGCTTGAATCAGGCCAAACTGATACATAGACTTGACCCTCATTTCTGTTCCAAGAAGAGCAGGGAAGAGCCTGGTGTTGGAGGCTCTCACTTCCCCCGTATTGATTCTGACACGCAGAGTAAAGGAGGGCCCCCCTCTCCCTCTGCGTGTGAGCACGGGTGTATGTAACCACACATCTGCTCATAAATTATTAACACCACCTTTGAATCAAAAAGGGAAAACGACAAGCAAAAGCAACCCGAAAAGCATAAGCAGGCAAAGAGCACCAATTCATGAGAAGGATTAAGTATTTAGAGGTATTTAACCTCTGTCTTGATTCAAGGGCAACATTTCTAGCTGGGAGAAGTGAGAAGTCTGCAGGAAAATGTGACGCTGGGCGCAGCTAGCAGCAGATGGCTGCTGAGAGGACAGCAGGGCCCAAGCAATCCTGCCCTTCCCTCTCCTACGGCCGCTATACTTTGTCTCCCAGGAAGAAGGCTACAGGCTCCGGTTTCCCCTGGCCTTCCAAGGGGGTGAGAATGAGGTGCCCTGGGAATGGGTGTCCAGACTGATGCCTGCAGCGGCAGCTCAGTGACGGAGAGAGGGCTGGACCGCACCCTTTTGTAGCGGGGAGTGTGGTCTCCGAAACCCAGGCATGCCTGGCACTCACCTCCCCCAAGCGCTGCTGTCCTCACCCTCCAAGATGACTGGTGGAGAGGAGGGGGAGGCAGGAGCTGGGGGTGCTGTGGCTTGAGAAAAGGCTCTCCACCAGATCTCCTGGCTTACCTTGTTCTGCTTCGCAATGCTTCTACTATTTTGTCCTTCCAGGCACGATGGGGCTGCCCTGGTTGTGACCATGTTCCTGTCTAACGAATGCCTGGAGACGGTGCGGCTGGGGAGACGGGTGCAGAGTAAGGTGGGGACCAAAGAATGTAAAGCAAACTTTTGGAATGGTGAAGTAGTCTCAATGTCAAGTTCTCAGACTCCTTGCCCTAGAAAAGCCTGTGCAGCTTTGGGGGGGGGGGGGGGAGGTGGTGATAAAAGAGCTAATATAAAATGTACCATTTTTATGAAATTCACCAAAGTTCACCATTTCAAAGCATATGCTTCAGTGGCTTTAAGTGCATTCACACTGTCATGCAACCTTCCCCCCCAGCAGTCTCCAGATCTCTCTCATCATCCCAAACTGCTCCCCATTCTCCTCTCCCCCGGCCCCTGGCAAGCACCATCCTTCCTGCCTCTGTGGATCTGACTATTCAGGCAGAATGGAATCATACAGTATTTGTGTTTTTGCGACTGGCTTATTTCACTTAGCATAACGGCCCTGAGGTCCATCTCGGCTGCAGCATGGGTCAGGATCCCATTTTTGGAACATACTGCTTAAAGTCTCATCTTCTAACTGGGATGAGTGTAGACTGTGGAGTTCCTAGAAAGGGTACCTTTGTCTAACCAAACCTATAGCATGTCTCCCGGCTCCTATACTACCTATTCCCTTGTTGCTTAATCAGATTCTATGGGGCATTTTCAAGGACACATACAGTATGGGCCCATCGTGTTTCCTGTGATAGTTTACAAATCATGTCCAGTGCCCTTCAGAATGCTAGATGCACAGAAGTTATTACTGCCTCGATGAACTGATGAATGAATGCACGCTCCCCCCGTGTCTTGAGCTGACCTGTTTGAGTGCTGTATTAGTCATGGTCCTCCAGAGAAATGGAACCGGATATATACAAGCAGAGATTTATTTTAAGAAATTGGCTCACATGATTGTGGGGGCTAACACAAAATTTGTTGGGCAGGCCAACAGGCTGGAAACTCAGACAGGGTTTCTATGTTTCAGTGTGGAGGCAGAAGCCCATCTTATCCCTAAGCCTGTCTTTCCTCTCAGTGGCCTTCAACTAGTTGGGTAAGGCCCACCCACATCACGGAAGGCACTTTCTTTAAAGTCACCTGACTAAAAAAAATTAAATTAAATTAAAAAATAAAGTCGACTGACTACAAATGTTAGCCATATCTAAAAACTACCCGGCAATAGTGTTTGAGCAAACTGGACACCATAACCTAGCCAAGTGGACACACAAAATTAACTATCACAAGCACATACATACCTCCTGAATCTAGAGATTTATAAAAATACAAGTTACGATTGTAAAGAGAGGAAAGTAAGGATGTTCAAGACTGACAACTATTAATAATAGGATTACTAAGAGCCTGTAATCACAAAGTCTGGAGTTGGGATGTTGTTTCTATTTATACCCTCCTTGCTTACAGAAAATATTTGAAGAATCAGAGTCAAGAGCAAAAATCCAGAAATCCTCAAGAGAACTGAAATTGAGCTTCACTGAATAATCACTCTAGTGAGTAATAAAATCACATATTATTTTATGTTTACTAACTCAGGATTTTGGAACTAGGAAGATCTCAATTTGGAAACCACCGTCTCATATCCACAAAATCCAGGACAAGAGAAATTTATGGAAGGTCGTACCTTATGGAGCCATGGGTCTCAGCCCCTCTGCAAGCAGTCCACACATTCAGACTAACGAGACTTTTAGTGAGCACCTACTATATACCAGGCTTTCTGCCAGACACATTGCTAGGTACTGGGAACACATGACAGGCATTTAAAAATCACTACCATCACAATGATACTTTAAGGTCTTAACTATTATCCTTGCTTTCTGGAGGAAAGGATGGAGTTGTAGAGCATAAAGGATTTGCCTTAGGTTACAGAAGTCCCAGGTCAGTTGTTGGAATTCAAACCCAACCAGCAGGGGCCTGAGTATGTGTTCTTGTTCAACATACGATACTGTTTACAGTAGGGAAAATAAAGGCATATGTAAAGCCTTTCGAGGTTTGCTTTTTACTATGTTAGGAGGGACAATATGAGACAAGACTCTTAGAACGTGCCTGGCACTTGCGTAGTTAAGACAGGTGAGCAGAGAAGTAGGGCCTGTATAGATCCAGGTTTCATGGGGCCTGAGACTAATATAATCTAGGGAGTGTCTTTCACACACAAAGTTACAAACACAAAATTAGGTGCCAAAATGAATATTCATTCAGCATAAGAAAACACCACACCACAAATTTTAAAAAGTTGATCCATTACTGCAAACATTACATGATGCAAATATTGCATGATCCAAAAAGAAAAAAGAAAGAGAAACACAGTGATTTCATTCATGATCTGCCTGAGCCACCTCTACAATACTTTGATTCCTATAGATTTATCCTGCCTGCTCTTTGATTGCCCCCTCCTATGACAATGCAATATTTTTTACAGAGAAAAGTACTCCTTCCTCTCACACGGTGGATAGAAATTTTATTTTTGTTCTTAACAGTTTAGAACAAATTCTTTGCACTTCCCACTAATTTCTACGGTGGCCATGTAAATTTTAGGATTGTTGTCAAAACTGAGAAAACCTCTGAAGCTTTATATATGAGCTGTGAGATTTCAGGGTATTCCAAGTTTTCTTAGGCAGTGACTAATCTTGCAGTCCTCAAATTCTCTGAATTGATGAAACTCATTAACCAGTTTGTTGTCGATTCCCTCATTATAGTATGTGTTTTAAGTTCCAATTATGTTGTTGATAATAGTATTTGGGGGCAAATCAGCAAGAAATTTCAATCTTTTCCCGATGTGTTCAAATGATTGACACCTCTCAGTTAACTCATCTAGTTATCAAAAAAATCTGAGGGCTTAGTCATCATTTCCATTAGAAATAGAATATGTAGGGCACCTGGGTCACTCAGTTGTTAAGCATCTGCCTTCGGCTCAGGTCATGATTCCAGGGTCCCGGGATGGAGTCCCACATCGGGCTTCTTGCTTATCGGGGAGCCTGCTTCTCCCTTTCCCATTCCCCTTACTTTGTGTTCCCTCTCTCGTTGTGTCTCTCTGTCAAAAAAATAAATAAAATCTTAAAGGAAGGAAGGAAGGAAGGAAGGAAGGGAGGGAGAGAAGGAGGAAAGGAGGGAGGAAGAAAGTAAGAAATAGAATATCTGGGCACCTGGGTGGCTCAGTGGGTTAAGCCTCTGCCTTTGGCTCAGGTCATGATCTCAGGGTCCTTGGATGGAGCCCCACGTCAGGCTCTCTGCTCAGCAGGGAGAGCCTGCTTTCCCCTCTCTCTCTGCCTGCCTCTCTATCTATCTCTCTCTCTCTCTCTGTCAAATAAATAAATAAAATCTTTTAAAAAATAGAATATCTTTCTCAATGAATTTCTGCCTTTGACATATCTTTTTAAAAGTTTCACAATTTTTTAACATCAAAATCATTTCTATTGATTTCATATTTTTTTTAAAGATTTTCTTTATTTGACAGAGAGAAACACAGCTAGAGAGGGAACACAAGCAGGGGGAGTGAGAGAGGGAGAAGCAGGCTTCCCACCGAGCAGGGAGCCCGATGTGGGACTCGATCCCGGGTCTCCAGGATCATGACCTGAGCCAAAGGCAGTTGCTCAACCAACTGAGCCACCCAGGTGCCCCTGATTTCATATTTTTAATCACACTTTGTGTATAATCCATTAATTTGCTCTCAGTTCTTTTCTGTTTGGTTTTACAGTATTAGAGTTGATCACGATGTTACATTAGTTTCGGGCACACAACATAAGGATCCAATTTCTCTATACTTATGCCTCTCTGAGTTCTTCAATAAATTTAAAGATGACACAATAGGTTCATCTTCATCCAAATTAGGAGTCTGTGATGTCTCACTTCTTTTATTGAAGTGTTCCAAAGCATCCTTCCAAATTCTAAGAAAAATGCATATTGAAGGTTTATCAACTTTTGGTGTAAGCTTTGTGCTTCTCATTTATGTTTGATCTCTTCCAAGTCTTCGAAAATATATTTTGGAGCTCTCAACACATCCTTTGCTGCAAAGCTCAAACAACTTCATTGTGAGTAGACATTCTCATGACACTTAAACTCCTGAAAGAAAAATCCAAGTTTAGCCAACCTGAAAAGAAGACATGTAACAGATACAACATAGAAAGAAGTCAACCACTTTAGGCATGTCAGGGGCAGCGGGGAACAAGGACAGGAAATGCCCCCAGGTGGCTCCTGATTGCAATGAAAATATCTTATTTTTGCAAATTGACAAAAACTTACAACCATGCAAACACACTGGCCTCCTTCCAGACCTCGGAACGACCCCGAAACAGAATCTGCAAGGTGGAAAGGAGGTATCCCGACAAGGACAGGATAAGTCAAGACAGAGTGCAGGGGACCATGGGCAGCTGAGCCTGCAGAGCAAGGGCAGCTCAAGGTCACTGAGGGAGCTGGTGCTGTCGGTGATGAGATGCTCCGCTGGAAGGTTTAGTGCTTCTTTCAAATGTCTGGCGAAAGGTTAGCATTTAGCAGTACAGAGTATAAGCTGGGAAGATGCGGAAGTTCTGGAGATGGATGGTGGTGATAACGGCACAACAATGTGAATGTGCTTAATGCCCAGAACTGTCCACTTAAGAATGGTTACGATGGGCGGCGCCTGGGTGGCTCAGTTGGTTAAACCACTGCCTTCGGCTCAGGTCATGATCCCGGAGACCCAGGATCGAGCCCCACATCGGGCTTCCTGCTTGGCAGGAGGCCTGCTTCTCCCTCTCTCACTCCCCCTGCTTGTGTTCCCTCTCTAGCTGTGTTTCTCTCTGTCAAATAAATAAAATCTTTAAAAAAAAAAAAAAAAAAAAAAAAAGAATGGTTACGATGGTCAATTTCATGTTATGTGTATTTCACCACATCAAAATACATTTTAATACAAATGCATTTTCACATTTTAACAGTTTTTTAAATTGAGCTCATTATAGATTCACAGTTGTAATAATATAGAAAATTTTCTGGGGCGCCTGGCTGGCCCCAGTCAGTAAAGCATGCAACTCTTGATCTCATTGTGAGTTCAAGCCCCAAGTTGGGTATAGAGATTATTTTTTAAAAAGATTTTTTTAGGGGTGCCTGGGTGGGTCAGTTGGTTAAGCAACTGCCTTTGGCTCAGGTCATGATCCTGGAGACCCGGGATCAAGTCCCACATCGGGCTCCCTGCTCGGCGGGAAGCCTGCTTCTCCCTCTCTCACTCCCCCTGCTTGTGTTCCCTCTCTCACTGTGTTTCTCTCTGTCAAATAAATAAAATCTTTAAAAAAAATTTTTTTAATCTTAAAAACAGAAAAGAGAGAAAAGAAAAAAACTTATACTTTATGTAGTTTCTATCCTCGTAATTTTTTGCAAAATTAACTCTGGTGCAATATCACAGCCAGGATATCTACACTAATACAATTAACACATCCCTGTTTTACTTGTACTTGCGTGTGTGTGAGTGTGTGTGCGTGTGTGTGAGTGTGAGAGAGTGTGTGTGAGTGTGAGTGTGAGAGTGTGTGAGAGTGTGAGAGTGTGTGTGAGTGTGAGTGTGAGAGTGTGAGTGTGAGTGTGTGTGTGTCTGTGAGTGTGAGTGTCTGTGTATGTGAGAGTGTTGTGTGTGAGTGTGTGTGAATGTGAGTGTATGTGAGTGTTGTGTGTGTGAGTGTGAAGGTGTGAGTGTGAGTGTGTGAGTGTGTGTGAGTGTGAGAGTGTTGTGAGTGTGGGTGAGTGTGAGAGTGTGTGAGTGTGAGTGAGTGTGAGAGTGTATGTGAGAGTGTTGTTGAGTGTGTGTGAGTGTGAGAGTGTGTGTGAGTGTGTGTGAGTGTATGAGTGTGTTGTGTGAGTGTGTGTGAGTGTATGTGAGTGCTGTGAGTGTGAGTGTGTGAGTGTTGTGAGTGTGTGTGAGTGTGAGAGTGTGTGTGAGAGTGTGTGTGAGTGTGAGTGTATGTGAGAGTGTTGTGAGTGTGTGTGAGTGTGTGTGAGTGCGTGGGAGTGAGTGCATGGGAGTGCTTGTGAGTGTGTGTGAGTGTGGGAGTGTGTGTAAGTGTGAGTGTGTGTGATTTTATCACCCACGTGGCTTAGGGCATCCTCCACCTCAGTCAAACTGGGCAACAGTCACCACAGAGATCCTTCATGCTTTCCTTTTACCATCACGTCCACACCCCTCCAATCCTGCCCCCAGTTGGAAACCCCTGTCCTCCATTTACAAAATGTTATTCTTTCAAGAACAGTGTATAAATGGAATCGTACCTCCATCTCATTCATGCATACCTCCTTGGTTTTGGTCTTTTGCAGCCAGCATAATTTCCTGGAGAGGCATCCAATCTAATACAGTTATCGGTGGTTGGCTCCTTCTCGTTCCTGGTTAGTGCTCTGGGCCATGGTTGTGTCCCAGTTTGCTTAAGCCACCTATTATTAAGGGACATCTGGGCTACGGAAGGGCAGTTTGGGGCTGTTATAAAGCTGCTCTGAACATTTGAGTATAGGATTCTGGGTGAACATGGGTTTTTATTCGTCTGGGGTAAATGCTCAGGGATGCCCTTGCTGAGTTCTCTAGCAGTTGCAGGTTTGGTTTTTAGGAAATTGCCCAGCGGTTTTCCAGAATGTGTTTTTCAGCTGTGGTCCGTTCTGCATTCCCACCTGCCACGTGCGAGTGGTCCTCTCGGCTGTGCCCTCACCAGCATTCGGTGATGTCGCTAGTTTTATGTTCGCCATCCTGATAGACATGTCATGGTGTTTCCCAACTCCGATGTGCGTTTCCCTAAGGACTACCGATGCTGAGCACCTTTGCGTGGGGTGAGGTGTTAAGCACAGGAGTGGGGTGGCAAAATGGGTACTCCCACAGAGTTGCTATTGGAAGGGGTTCCATAGTCCCTGAGGACAGCCACTGGGGGCTGAGCCAGGCCTTGGAAGCCAGTGGACGGAGAGGGGTGGGTTTGGGGGATTCCGGAAAGGCTTTAGGAAGTAAACATGCGCCAAACATGGTGACCAGGGAGACAGGGTCACTTCCTGCTGAAGAAGACGGAGAAAGTCAGAATAGAATTCAGGCTGGCCATGCTGGTTCCCCTGGTAGACCCTGGACCCTGGGCGTCCGAGGACCGCTGCAGAGGACCCAGCAATCCGCACACACACAGCATTTCCGGGAGCACACGACTCACCTCACACACCTAAGTGCTATTTTTCAGTTATATGTACACAGGGGTAAATTTCGCAAATCCGTTTACAAAATTTAATTTTAGATTTTTCCTTTAAGACTGCTTTTCAGGGCGCCTGGGTGGCTCAGTTGGTTAGGCGACTGCCTTCGGCTCAGGTCATGATCCTGGAGACCCGGGATCGAGCCCCACATCGGGCTCCCTGCTCGGCAGGTGCCTGCTTCTCCCTCTCTCATGCCCCCTGCTTGTGTTCCCTCTCCAGCTGTGTTTCTCTCTGTCAAATAAATAAATAAAATCTTAAAAAAAAAAAAAAAAAAGACTGCTTTTCAGTCAGATAAGAAAAGCTCTCAAACTGATATAAAAGCGTGCAGAACATTTAATCACCTAGAAGTGGCCATGACTTCTAGCTAGTTCATCTTTCCGGGTACCAGGAGTCTCTGCTGCTCTGAAGCCCCCACCTTTGGGGTCCCTAGATATTCTTTCAATGAGGGAATCTTCTACCTATTGTCCTGGGAGACTCCCTGCCCTTCGGCCTGCCCCCAGGCTTTCCCAGCAGTTCCTCCAGAGGTAACAGGGCCCCGCCCCAGACCTTCCTCTTGAACTTGAGAATCCCCCTCTCCCCACCCCCACCCCTTGCAGAAGACCACCTGCCCCAGGGCAGACCCCTCTGAGCTGTGCCCAGACTCCCTCTGTGGGGTAGGCATTGCCCCACCCAGTCCTCTGGGGAAAATGTTGCCAGCTGGGCATCCCAGGGGCCTTTTCCCACACCCTTGTGAGATTTCCTTTGCTGCCTGTAGAAAGATTGTAGAATTACATTTCCTAAGCTCTTCTGTTCTCAGAAAGTACAATACCCGCAACCGCACCCCTACCTCCACACCCAGCTCTGTAGTAGGAAAACAAGCTAAGCCACCCAGAGAGGCACAAAAGCAAACTATGGGGTCTTCATAGGACTCACGCCGCGCCGGGAAGCATCAGGCTGTGCCTATCCGCATTTAATACGGCGCACAGAGGAGCTGGCCGAAACCCGGGGAATGTGGATTCCAGCCTTGCTTCTGGTCTCTCCGAAGATGGCTGCTTGAATATAATTGCAAAGAAATTCAGGTTATCTTTGGGAGGGAGGGAGAGGGGGAAGAAAAAGCGATCCTGGCCTGTTGTATTACTGAACTGCAATCACGGGGCCTTGGTGACACAGAAGCCGTAGGTCATATCCAAGATCTTCCTGCAGACCAGAGGGAATTATTCTCCCAGGAACATGAGAGTAGCCTCTTATCTTGTAATATTATCCTTGAAGTCTCCTGCTCTGAGAATTAGCAAAGATGATGACACGGGGGGCAACAAGGGGACCCCTGCCTGCAGGCCTTCTGTATCCATTTAACAAATTCTGTTTTCCAAACTCTGGCTTCTGAAAGCTTTATCGTGCTTTTCCAACAACGGGAAAAATCGGGAAGCTTCGATTTACTTATATTTATCTTTATGCCTTATTTTTGGAGTTTTCTAAAATTAAAAATCCAATGTCCAGACCCCGGTTATTTAAAAACAGGCAAGTTAACTTCCGCTGCATAAAATTTCCCTGGAGGCCCTGAGATTCCTAAAGTGAAGCCATCTGAGAAAGCTGGGAGGTAGGGAAGGAAAGGGAGAGAAAGAATCATCGAGAAGACACTGCTCTTCCTTTGTCTCCTTGGTTTTCCTTCCAGAATCATCTCGGGGCCACGATCCAAGCACCTACCAACCCCCTCCCCGTGCCACCTCCCACAGCTGTGCCAGCCCAGAGGCCGAGGGGAGGCCCACCTAAATTTGGCATCACTGCCCCCTTCTCAGATTGATGCCAGGGGAGCCCTAGATCCTACCACGGGTAAGGAAAAGGCCCCTCGGCAACTGAAATGAGGTGGTGTCATTCTTTGGAGGCTCAATGCAAAAAGTCTCCCAAGCTTCCCTTTAAAACAGAATGTCATGGGCACAATTGCATGGACAGCCTCTTCCTGAAATCAGCAGACAGTGATTTGGGGAGTTCACAGATTTTGGGGGGGAAAAATGGAGAAATACATATGCATCTGCTAGGTCTTTATTGTGCCAAGAAAGGATATTTTTAAAACAACTGTTTTCTACTAGCACTTTTTAAGAAAAAGCCCTTGAACTCTTGCACGCGCGCACGCACACACACACAAAGGGAAACCCTCCAGAGTAAGGAACAGCCCATTAGTTGACAATGAACCTCAAACTTTCTGAAAAGCCAGCCATTGTTCCAGAAGCCCTGGTTTGGGGTGTCAGTCCCTTCTCTCCACTGTGTGCGGGGACCCAGGCTACATCTCCATCACCGCTCAGCAAAGATTTGTGGGTTTGAGGGCCCTGATGTTCTGCAGGGAACTTCTCCAGGAACCGTACGCAAGAATGAACCTACTCCTCTGAAAGCCATCCCCTCCTTGGAGAAAGAGCAGAAATACGAGAGACTGATGACCAAAATGTCCGGCCATTTACTTACCAGTTGTCTATAGCGCTTAAGGGTGGGATTCCCAGGCCAGTTTAAGTCTGAAGCTTTCACTTCTGCGGTGACAGAGGCCTGGCCCAAAGGGCAGCTGCTCTGCGGTGTAGCCCATTCAGGGTCAGCTGTGGAAGGAAGGCTGCCTGCTTACATGTCACTGCAAAGCCTAAGTCACTCCAAATGCCCCGCAAAGACCCAGCAAGGCATGTCCACACCGTATCTCGTCTGCGATGGATACCCATCGGACTTGCAGAATAGAGAAACGGAAGCCTTCACTCCCATGAAGACGCTTATCCCAGCTCTGCGCCAGGCGGGAGGACCCCACTGTCATTCCAGAGTGATCTGAAAGGGATGGCAGCCTTTGAAAGGGAGCTGCACCGTGAGCCTCTCAGTCACCGCGGGCATCACATGGAGCATGATCGGAGCTGCCCAGTTTATATTCTAATGGGAGGAAGGACAGGGCCTCTCCGGAGCTTGGCGGGTGCAGCAAGAATCAATTTCCCTCCTTCCTGCAAATGTTCCCCCACTTGAATGTGTGCCTGGGAGGATGCAAGTGGAAACTGAACACCAAGAAACAGCACATGCAGACGAAGTTCATTCTGAAAAGGGGACAAGCTGGCAAGCAGGCCATGAAGAAAAGACAAAGGCAGAAGTACCAATGGCCAATAAATAGATCTAAAATATTGAGAACCACTGGTGACTTTTTAAAAATATGAATTGAAACAGTGAGATTCAGTGAGTGATACAGTGAGTGGATGTTTAGTGCACCCAATGGGCAAAATAATGTCACAATCGATCTTGTTTCTTAGGGTCAGAGGAAGTTGACCCCATAGGAGGAACACAAACCGCTGCTATTTTTCTAGAAGTCAGTTTTTCTCTACTTAGCAAACCTCGGAAACCTGCGTATCTGCTATCACATCACATGCACAAATTCATTCTAGGAAATAATGCAGAATGCACAGAAATGTCTTTTTTTTTTTTTAAAGATTTTATTTATTTATTTGACAGAGAGAAACACAGCCAGAGAGGGAACACAAGCAGGGGGAGTGAGAGAGGGAGAAGCAGGCTTCCCGCCGAGCAGGGAGCCCGATGTGGGGCTCGATCCCGGGTCTCCGGGATCATGACCTGAGCTGAAGGCAGTTGCCCGACCAACTGAGCCACCCAGGCGCCACCAGAAATGTCTTTATGTAAGGGTGTTCTCTGAATACCCCAACGTCAGGGGTTGATTAAATCAGTCACAGCATATCTAAGGGGTGGAGTAGGGGAAGCCTACAGGGTATGGTAGTTGTGTATTTGTTGAAATAGAAAACAGTTCAAAATAAACTGCTGAGTTATAAAAGAGTTTCAGGCATAGTAAACATAGAGGCGCCTGGGGGGCTCAGTCAGTTGAGCTTCCGACTCTTGGTTTGGGCTCAGGTCATGATTTCAGGGTCACGAGACCCAGCCCTGTGTCGGGCTCTGCATTCACAGCATGGAGTCTACCTGTCCCTCTCCCTCTGCTCTTCCTCTCACTTCTGTGCTCTCTCCCTCTCTCTCAAATAAATAATCTTAAAGGACGATAATAGCAAGTGTACATTTTTTTGCTTGATTCATCATTTCAATAACAAATATTACTAAGCAAAAAGAATGTATCAAAGAGCAAGAGAGATAGCTCCCTACTCATAAAGATTGTCGTTACTGTGGTGATGGGGCCTGGGGATTGGATAATAATAAATAAATAAGCCGGTGAGACAATTATCATAATGTGAAACTGCTGTGCAGGGAATTAAAGTAGGGGACATAATAGAAATGTTTCTGAATTTCAAACTGAGATCTAAGTAAGAGAAGGAGAAAGGCGTGAGAGTGGTCCAGGCATAAAAAGCTGCTTGTGCAAAGGTCCTGAGGCAGGACTGAGCTTTAGTTGACATGTTTAGATCTAGCCAAACCCCATAGCTAAACTGAAGGATGGACAGCATGGTATATAAGGCCAGAGATGGGGTAGGGGCTGGATCATGTAAGGTTTGCTAAACCAGGGTAAGAAGCTGGGATTTTATTCTACGTGCTGCGGGAAGAACTGCAGGTCTCAAACCGGAGGTATGATCTCATCGATGTTACTAAACTTCATGCTGGATGCTGTGTACAAGAATGAATTTAAGAGCCAAGAAGGGAGGCAGGGAGACTAGTCACTGGGGCTGCTTCAGTCATCCGCACCAGGTGCGGTACACGGCAACGGACAGAAATGGACACAGTCAGATTTATTGTGGAGTTAGTACCAACAGTATTTTCTAGTGGATGGAGGACTCGGAGAACTTCCCCCTCATCCCTCCTGCTCCCCTCAGATGCTTCCAGCTCCACTCCCTTGCCAAGGTTCATCCACATCACCTGGCTTCGGGTTCTGTGGGATGACTGGCCCATAAAACTAAATCTCCCTTTCCTCAAACTACCTCAAGCTGTTTCCATTCCTGGCAAGGGAGGCCACTGAGCCCCTGTGGCGTTACAGTCCTCTCAGTAGCCTCTAAGGAGGGCACAACCATTGAAACAAGTCAAGCTCAGAGAGATGAGGTGGCCTGCCCAGTTCAGAGTGGCAGAGCGAGGATTCAAACCCAGGACATCGGGGTTCAGAGCGCTCACGTCCTCCTCTCCACCATGCTGGATTACCAAGATGTATCCAGCAGCTAGTTGACTTGCAAATACGGCTAGTTAAGCACCGAAATCTCACCTCCCTTGTTCCACTGAGGAGCAATGGCCACCAAAGCACGCTAATTTCCCAGCCTCCCTTGCAGCTAGGAATGGACATTCAACTTTCTCCAGTGGAATCTTAGAAGAAATGATGATGCAAGCAAAGAGTGTGGCTCCTCCAACCCTTTTCCCTTCCTGCGTGCTGCAAGCCAGGCTTGGCAGTATGCCAGCTTCAATCATGCAGACCACAATAAGGCTTTGGGGAACAATGACTCAGAAGGAGCCTGAATCCCTGAATGACCGCATCACACTGAGACTGCCACCAGCCCAGAAAGCCCGCCTGGCCTGGGTATGTGAGAGAGAAAGAGCAGAAACTCTGATCTTTAAGTCATGCAATCATCAGGTCTCTTTGCACAATGGTCCCATCTTCCGCTAACCGATATATTGCCTTGACACCGTCTATATATTTTAAATACCAGTGGCCTTGTGGTTAAACAGTAATTGAGCCCCTCAAACAGTACCTCTGGACAATGCATAAATCCTTGAGTTTCCTCACTCCTGTCCATGGCTGAATGTCTAGTCTGTGGAATAGAGTGAGTGCCTCGTGTTCTCCTAAGAGTACCTTCAAAACCCAGTTTAGAGAAGCCTGCACAGCTCAAGCATCTGACTCTTGATTTAGGCTCAGGTCATGATCTCAGGGTCGTGAGATCCAGCCTCACATTGGGCTCCAGGTTCAGTGGGGAGTTTGCTGAGATCCTCTCCCTCTGTGTGCCCCTCACTCTCCCTTGTGCACACTCTCTTCTCTCTCTAAAATAAATAAATCTTAAAAACAATAAAGAGGGGCGCCTGGGTGGCTCAGTTGGTTGGGCGACTGCCTTCGGCTCAGGTCATGATCCCGGAGACCCAGGATCGAGCCCCACATCGGGCTCCCTGCTCGGCGGGAAGTCTGCTTCTCCCTCTCTTACTCCCCCTGCTTGTGTTCCCCCTCTGGCTGTGTTTCTCTCTGTCAAATAAATAAAATCTTTAAAAAAAACAAAACAATAAAGAAATAAAAAATAAAACCCAGTTTAAGTTGGAGGCCAAAATCAATGTCTACCTCCATGCCTGAGAAGTTTTTTACATACCATTATTTATAAAAATATTTGAAGTATTACATTCTTTCTTAATAAATGTTTAAAAAGTGATAAAACAAAATTTAACAATCACACAATCTACTGTTAAATCTTCTAGGAAAAGACCAATCTATTATTATTATTATTATTATTGAATTGGGTTTATTCCAGAGAGCCAGCTTTTGGGGAGCAGGGAATCTGACTTTCATATGTCAAGAAACCATTTTACTTTTCAAAGATGCGGTGGGTCTGTCAGGGAGCCAGCCAAAAACCGTAGCTGATCATGATAACAATTTATTTATATCAGCCCGTGAGCTTCTTCCCAGAAGGTCCAAATTTAGACACCAACATTAAGATCTGCAGACATAGGTGTGACTCAGTTACTTTTTGGTAAGTTCCGCTGGATGCTGAAATAACCCCAGTATCTTTCTGCACTGCAGCTCGCAAGCGTGACAAAACCCTCCCGAGTCCTCTAGGAAACCAGTCTGCTCACCGAGCTTGCCCCCCGGACACGGGATATATTTGGCTGAAGGACACAACACAGTCATGCTCCACCAGATTCCAGAGCACTGCGGAAAGTAGTGGCAGGTGTAGGTGTTTCCATAAGCCCATCAGGAAAGGTGGGGAAAGGACAGTAAGGAAAAGGGGCGCCACATGCTTAGTCGTGGGAAAGGTACTGCTTTGGGATGCAGATGGATGTGGGCTCCAAGCCTGGCTCTCCTATGTGCGCTTCAACTCACATAACTTCTATGAACCTCAGATCCCTGTAAAGACACCCACCTCCCATAGGGTCATGAGGACTGAGGAATTATCTGTAGCACACAGAGAATGTTCTGGCAGGCTTGGCACTGAGTCAGTGACTGTGACACAAAACCCAAGCTGATCCTGCCTCAAGATAAGGAAGTCAGCAAGCCTGCCTTCTTTGCCAAGTCCCCGTGAAGGAATGCAGCATGCCAGCTGGCCTCAAAGTTTCTAAATTGCCAAGGACAGGCTTCTGCGGTGCTCTTGTGGGGCGGGCGGATATGCTCGCTGACCACATCCCAGCTGTTCTCCTCCAGCTGTGGCTGCCCGAACCTTCCAGCCAAGCACAGTCAAAGCCTCATGGAAAAGTCGGTGTTCCGGTCACCTTCTTGTGTTGTCCAAATTCATGAACAATGGTGAAGGACTGCCTTATTTGCTTTCTATTCCTGAGCCTGATAATTCACTTTCTTAACAACAAATTGCAAAACCAAAAACAAAACCAAAAACAGTCCTTCGTTTGCCTTATGGTCCTTACTATTAGATAGTAAACAACTGACTTATAGGAAAGAAGGCTACAAAAAGCAACGGTGAATTCATTAGGTCTTTTTTTTATATATATAATGGGCATAGGCACTGGATTTTTAGCTTCGACACATGTCTATAATATCAAATATGGAAAGTTAGGTTCCCAGTATAGTTCTGAGGCTCACCCCCATGCTCAGACCATAATGGTAAGTCTAATGGCATCCATGCCTACTCCTTCCAAGCTTCTCCTCATGCCTTCCCAATCTCGGTAATGAGCACTTACTCTCTCTGATACTTTGATACCCCTCCATCTCCCAATGAAGCGCGTTGGTCTTCTGTCAGCCCCTACTTCCCTGTGTACTGAGCCTCTTGAGTCGTGCTCTCAATAACATCGTGCCAAGATTATTAGGGTCTTTTGGGGTCTTCTACCTCCTATTTCTCCAAACCATCTTCCACTGACCTACCAAAAGTCCAGCTTTATGTGCTTCATTCCTCTGCTCAATAACCTTCCATAGCTCCCTATTGCTCATTCTGCCACCAACGTTCTCCAGAATATGGCCCTCAACTCCCTTCTCTAACACATTTCTCCTCCAGGTCCCACATTCCAACTCAATTTGGTCACTCCTTATTGAACTTGCTGACATTTTGCAGTCTCCATGCCTTTTTCATGGGATTCTTCTGCCTAGATTACTCCCCCTCCTTCCCGTTCACCCACATGCTAAAATCAAATCCATCTATCAGAGACCCTCTCAAGAGAGACCTCTTTGGTAAAGACTGTCCCAATCCTTCCAACTAGCAATATATCTTCCTTCTAAATCCCATGACCTTGAACTTGTACTTACTTTTCTTCTGTCTCTTGTTCCCCTCTACCTTGCAACGTCAACTCCTAAGTGTCCGTGGGGGCTTCTGAGCACAATATGGTTGGAAGGGAAGGTAGGGAGATGGGCCTTCAAGCCACACTTGTAAAAGCATTAGTTTTGCTAAAATGAGATAGGAAGAGAGATCAGATGCTGCTGCTCGGGCACACACAACCTCCCACACAAGCCACACAGCCACGGAGACCTTCTCGGCCTTCTTTTCCTTCTCCCACTGGACTGCAAGGGTCTGAAGCGGAGAGGCTGTGTTCCTTAAGTAAACGCCTGCTGCAGGACTGAGCACAGCACCAGCTGTGGGGAGCTTCTTGAAACCAAGGGTGCTGGATTTATAAGAGCAGATAACGCCTCTGAGACGCGTCCAGCCTGCACAGCTCCTTCCGGTCCGTGCGGAACAAACAAACCTCTAGCACCCATTCCCTCCCGGCGTCTCCTTCCTTAACAGGCTCCTATGAGAGTCTCTGACCTGCTTCCCCTTTAAGCTGCCCTTTTATTTTTGAACCTGCATTTACCCAGGAACCCCTAACGGGGTGACCCCCCCATCCAAAGCCCCCAATGCCAGCCCTGAGTGAAGAGTCTTGCCAGCTCACTTTGCATTGTTTTGTCAGCTGGGAAGAATCCTTTCATCAGTTTCACCAGGAATGCACCTTCCGGATGGGCCCCTGTGGCCCGCATCCCCCACCCCTCATTTGAAGCAGCCAGAGACAGAGAATCGCCCCATGCCCTGGTTGCACCCACTTTCCCTGCACTGGGCATGGAGCCCAGCGGCCCCACTGATGCCACGCCCTTCTCTGCAGGAGAAAGTTCTCCGCATGAAGTCGGGGCTTCCAGAAGGGGCATGGGAGGGGGGGGGCAGATCCAGCCACTGCACATAAGCCCTGACGAAAAAAAAGAGGGGGGGGGGGAGAAAAGGAAACAGTGACCAAGAGACCCAGCTCTCCCGTTTTCCTACACAAATGTGAGGCCAGATTTTAACCTCTCCCTTGGCAATTCTGCATGTGGGACAAGAGACAAACTCATACAGACATGACTTGTGCACTGAGTTAGACATTCACTTCCCCCACCCCTTGTTTCTTCATGGCCTTAATTTTTTTTTTTTAAACACTTGAACCCAGGTTAGCCTATTTCCTGTTCCTATTTTTAAGGAATTCAGGCCCTC
This sequence comes from Spilogale gracilis, assembly GCA_004023965.1. Classification (NCBI taxonomy): domain Eukaryota; kingdom Metazoa; phylum Chordata; class Mammalia; order Carnivora; family Mephitidae; genus Spilogale; species Spilogale gracilis. The sequence continues at coordinate 66,095 of PITA01007059.1, read as the reverse complement.
TGCAGTAAAGAAAGACAGGCATTCCCTGGAGCTTTCTATTAGGAATATTTCTAGATTGTTGGTTGAACGCCTGTTCGTTTTTTAATTTGCACCCTCAACACACCCCACGGCCTCATTCAACTCTGAGCACTCATGTATGTATTACGACTACCTATGTGTAGTTCCAACTTCATCAAGTACTTAATGAGCAGCATTAATATTCGTTGTCTTTTCCATGGGAGCCTCCGCTCATCCAGGTAAATAACTGTCAGCTGTCCCCACGGCCCATGGCTGAGCTAAGAATTCTGTCCTTTCTCAAGACAACGAAGCTGTTGGTCCCCCAACATGGGAAAACCCTGCTGGGTACTTTCCAAAGGCTTCATTTTAAAACGAGATGTTTCTGCTTAACAGATCCTTTGCCAATGTCATCGACAAGCGATTTGGAAGAGCAGTCAGAGATCCACCATCTGGGTGACCGTCATTCAGAGATCCTTGCAGTGTTCCTATTATGTGCCAGACCCTGGGGATCCAATAAGGACCTTGCTTGCGGTGCTTATAGTCTAGTGAGACACACACACACACATACACAGTAAAACTCCTCTACTTATGCCTAAAGAAACTGAGGCCCAGCAGACCTGAATGTCTTGCCCAAGGTCAGAGCTAATTATAGAAGCTGGCCATCCTAATACCTAATCCCTTCCTGCTGAATCACATGGATTTTATTTACATCCCCACCATAGATTATTTCAATTTACTTAGCCAATAAAACGCAGAATATTGAGTTAAAACCACATCCCTCAAGACCACAAGCATAAAGAACGATCATGTTTTAATGTGGAGGATACCTTTTCATTGTGCAAATCCAAACTCTCCACATATCAAAATTCAAGACAGTTTGTTTTCAGCAAGAACGGGAAGGTCATAACCCTGTCTCAAAGGCACTGGTAAATCTCTCTAACCGTGCAATGCTAACTTGGGCGTGAGCTGTGTGTTTAGGCTGACTTCATGCCCCAGCTGGGGTTTCAGATTTGCACACGGCGATTGGGTGGCTCTTTGCTGTTGTTGCACTGCAAGATCTGTCCCCCGACTCCGGAAGCCTCTGGGGATTTACCGCTGTCCGAGCCAGTGTGTGCCTGCGCTGCATGGTGAAACATTCTTTTGAAAAGCCCATGAGAAACCACTTGCAGTCTTTGCGTTTGCATGTAAAAGCAAAGACTGGAAAGAACCGCAGAGGATCAGGCTCTGACCCAAGGTTACCTCTGGGGAGCAGCTGCAATGGGGAGGGCATGTGGTACGGTCTTTTTACGCTAGATACGCCCGCGTGGTGTAGAACTGTACACAAGAACGTATTCGTGTATTATGCATTTAATACACGTATATAAATTCTTTTAAAGAAAAATCTTAAACAAAACTAACATCGCAATAGAACAAAGGTGCGTCTCCGCAGAGAGCAGAAGCGTTTCTTCTGGATGTGACAGTCTATTCCAGAAACCTCAGAGTAACTGCCCGGTTGACCAGCACCGAACTGAGGGTGGAAAACGTGCCCTCCCCCGCATCCCAGCACGGTATCTGGTCAGTTGGAGGCACCTCGAGGGTCGCCGTATTTGCGGCCCGCGCCCCCCTGACGGGTGCGTTTCGGCAAGTCCTGACTTTACCGCGTGCGCACCCACCCAACCGGTGCGGGTGCCGGAGGGTGCGGCCGCGGCAGGGCGGGGCCCTGCGAGCCCGCTCCCCCACCTCCTCCCGCGTCCCCTCCCGCCAGCCCCGCCCGCGCTCGCCCCCCGCCCGCGCCCGGGGCGCCTGGCCCGCCCCCTCCCCTAGCGCGCGGACGAACCTCGCGACGCGCTCCGCGGCGGCGGGCGGGGGCCGGGCGAGGGAGGGGGCTGGCCCGCGCAGCTCGACTCCGCAGTTGTCTGCCGAGCGCGGGCTGCGCCGCCCGAGCCGTGGGCTGGGGAAGCAATAGCCGTTGGCTCCCGGGCCGGCTCCTCCAGGCCCTCGCAGGCATGCAGCCCGGGAGCAGGCGGCGTGCCCCGGGCCGCTCCTGAGCCGGCCGGGACGGCGGGGACCAGCGCCGCCGAGCCCCTCCCACCTTGCCCCGGGGCGGACGAGCGGCGCCCCGGAACCCCCTCTTTGCTTGCAGCCCCGCCAGCGCCATCCCCCCACCCCCCGCGGGCCGCAGGGGCTCATGCAGCCGCCAAGGTAAGCGCGGGCCGGGAGCGGGGCGGACCCGGCTCTGACACCCCCGAGGCGCCACCCGCACTTGCGGGGGCCACGGCACTGCTCCGGCCCTCCCCAGCCCCGCGGCTCATCTACCTCCAGTCTTGCCCAGATCTGGAGCTGTGCTGCGCCTCGATCGCTTTAGCTCTTGGCAGCAGCAAAGTTTTTGTGGTTTAGTATTTGCTCTTTTTTTCCTAAAATGCTCTCCCCGGGCAGCCGGCAGTGCGCGTGCTAGGAGAGACCCGGCGAGCGTCTCTTCCACTGTGTGCGGGCTGGGAGCTCCCTTTCTCCCTCGCGGTCACCTCCTGTCCGTGTAGCCGCACCGCGCGGCCGGCGCAGCCTGGGACGGAGCCGGCCAGTGGGATGTCCCGCCGTGAACCCCCACTGGCCGGACTCACCCAGGCCCCCTCCTTCTGCTCCGCGCCTGGCTGCCTAGGCGAGCTGCAGAGCCGCGGGACAAGCGCCTGCCCCCGGTGGCGACGGTGCTGCACGGTGTGGGCTCGGTCCCAGCTGTCGGTTGAACTAGGAGCACCAGCATACAGGAAAGTGCGGGACTTGGGTTCAGTGCTAAGGGGTCGGACTCCCGAGTGGCCCCGGCGTTCCTAAATGGACGGGTGGGCCAGGCGGGCGGGCACAGAGACGGTTCCGCGCGGGGCTCGAGGTCAGGCCAGGGAACTAGCTGAAGCAGGGGTACAGGTGTATCGAGGCGGAGGGCCGACGAGGGGGGGGGCGTAAGGGACGCTCAGTTGCAATTCTTGATTGCATCCTGTTAATGTAATTGCATTAGATTTGCTCGGAGGCAGAATCAATTCCCCCGGATTGGGAATTTTAATGGGAGCCTGCGAGTTGCTATTATGTGGTGTGGTTTCCGAAGGCGTTGGATTGTATTTATTTTATAAACCCGGCGTCTCGCGGACGGAGCAGGGGAAATCGCGCCATCTAGCGGAACTGGCGAGCTGCGCGTTCCTTCGAGGCAACGAAGTTGAGTGTTCTCAAACTGGAGGCTCCCGGGCCAGGTAGTGAGGCGCTTCTCTATCGTGGGCAGAGCGGGGGCGTCCTGACACCCCTAGCTCAGCACGCCAAGCTCAAGGGACAGAATTACAGATTGTACTGCGGGGCAGGCTGTCAACTCGAGGAGCTCCGTCACCTCCAATCTGGCTTTAGGGTCTGCCCGCAAAAACATAAAACGTTACCTGCCAGTAAGTGGATACCCGTCGTTTTGCAGGAAAAAAAAAAAAAAAAAAACCCCACAATGCACGGACCTTGCGGTCTTCTCCAGTGCATCATAGAGAGGGTATTTTTCAGGCAGATCTTGAGCCATGACCCCTAGGAAAGAGATTGGCCGGGAAGGGCAGCTGAAGGACAAGTGGGCAAGGGCCTCGTGCCGGTCTGTGCAGGGACCGGATAGTATACCAAAAATGACATTTTTTTTAAAACAATACAAAGAGTTTCCTGATGTTCCACTGCCACAGGAGGTGAGAAGCAAGCCCCCTTTATACGGGATATGATCTCCAGTGAACCACGGGGCTGACTTTGCTGGGTGACAGGCCCAGCGGAGAAAGGCTCAGGGTGGGGCAGCCACACATCCGGGCGGGCTCCCCATTCTCTGTGGCTGCTTTTTGCTGCCACCTTCCAGGCCAGATGATATTAGCAATGAGCTGAGTTCTCCCTACTCTAAAGGATACCTTGGTTCCTTAGGGAGCAGCATGGTGGTCTCCATACAGGGAAGACCCTGGCCGCCTTGAAATCCTCTTTCCTGTGGTGCTGGGGAGGGAGAGCCCAGACCCCTTTGCACAATAGCCTGCTCCTACCTTTTCCTTCCCCAGGTGATAGGTGCTTATATTCCAAATAGACATGTGGAAAGTTGAGGGGAGGTGCGTATCTGCCTCCCCCATGCTGTGTCTTCCTTTGCGGGTGTTTATTTAATAACCAGATTTGTAACCAAAAGGATCTTGCAGTAACCTGGCCTCTTATTCAAGGAGGGCTTCTCTGACTTTGCTAAGAAACCCCTTACAAGGCATGACCGCTGTTCCCCTAGTGTGTGTAGTAACACAGAACAGAGCCAGGAGAAGCTCTCATTATAGGACCCGTGACTTGGCTCTTGGGCCACCCCCGTGGGGCCAGATACCGGAATTCTCAGATGAAGAGATGCAAAATAAAATGAATAGGTACTGAGCATCCCTGACATTGGAACAGAAAGTTTTTCAAGCCACCATTGCACTGACACTCACCAGAACAGGGGCTGGCATTTCCATTTCTGTAAAGAAACTGAGGTCCAGACAGTTGGAGCCCAGGTTCTGCGAGTTGAAAGTGCCCTTTCACTTTCACCCATGCTACCAGTGAATTAACTTCAAGCATTTGCTTTTACCAAGCACGGCCCCCAAATTCGGTCACACCTTAGAAGGTAGGATCACCGATCTCTTGAGAAGTCGGCCGTCCAGGGAACGAGACGGGGATAGATAGACCCAAGTGAAACGGAGCCTAAACGAACGGGGATTACCGGAAAGCAACGCAAGCTTATTCGAAACCGTTGGTTCTATGAAATGAAAAGGCACCTCTCCATAAATATCACTGTTCTAGAACTTGACTTATAATATCCCACGGGTAAGTTCCAATAACTTTAAAGCATTTGCAGTGTTTCTGTGGCTCTTAAAGGGCAATGGCTTTGCTTTTCAAACTATATCCATTGTTTATTCATGCGACAGACTTGACATAAATTCACCCTGAAAAAGGAGGCTCCAGGCTCTCTCACCTGCCCGGTATCCAGCCCCATTCAAAGCACAGACTCCTGTTTTTCTTATTTTGATGGAATGATAGTTCCGTGTCAGCCTCCCTTCCTTTCAGAGCAAGAGAGCTATGAAAGAGCAGTGAACAGGGTAGAGGAAAAACTAAGGACTGCCTTACCCAAGTGCGTGTGCATCCAAGGGTCAGGCAGAAGTCAGTGTCCTTGGTGACAAATAAATATCTTTTAAAAGGATGCCCGGTTTCTTAGCCAGGTGTGACCGTATGAATAGAAAGCCTAGGGGTCAGGAGGCAAGAATGCTTGCTGACTGGCAAAAGGTTTCTAATTCCAAGGGCAGTAAGAAGAAGACATCTTGAAACTTGGGCAGCAATTTTGTAACAAAGTAAATGCAAATATCTTTCATAGTCTCATTTAAAATTTTCAAGTCAGTGCTACTTGAATATAAAAATGCCTTCTGTACTTGACTTATAAAATGATTACATGCAGATTACTAAGGTGAAGAATTAAAGCGTAGCAAACACTGTTTATGCAGGAAAAAATAACAAAGCGACCAGTTGCGTTTACTTCTGGTTTTTTAGTTGTTTGTTTAAAGCAACACTACAAGATGATGAACTTTCTGGAATCAAGATACTAGATTTGGGGCGCCTGGGTGGCTCGGTTGTTAAGCTTCTGCCTTGGGCTCAGGTCATGATCCCAGGGTCCTGGGTTGGAGCCCTGCATTGTACATCTGACTCCTTGCTCAGCGGGAAGCCTGCTTCTCCCTCTCCCACTCCCTCTGCTTGTGTTCCATCTCTCTCTGTAAAAAAAAAAAAAAAAAGATACTAGATTTGCCAGAGCCTGAGAAATCTGGCCCTTGAAAACAAAAGAATATGTCAGCTGTCTGGTAAATGAAGGCCAGTTTCTATAGATTCTGCAACTTCCACAGGGCGGAGCAGAGATCAGCAGAAATGAGTAAAAATGCCCTAAAACTTCCTGATTTGTATCTTTGAGGCCCTGTTTAGCGCTTAGCAGCCCACGCCGCTCTTACTTATGTTTTATTTGGCCACCTTCGGGGACTCTCCTACTCAAGCCCTTTCCAGCAGCTTGCCCGGCTGATGGTCACACTCTGTCCTGACTCCTGACCCCTGCTCAGCTCTTCTGCCCTGGTGAGCAGAGCTATCCTGGCCAAGCCCACAATAAGAGCCTCAGCATCATCCCCTTATTCTTCATACACTGTTCTTCTGAAGATGGACGCAAACAATTTTTCATCCTCTTCAGGAGCCGTGAGGACTTTTCTCTTGATTGATGACTTTTTGAAATGAGCTTAGGTGGAAACACACAGAGCCACGAAGACTCGCCCCTCTGGCCTTTTAAACATTCGTGTTACAAGCACTGACAGCCACAGCTTGGTCACTCAACTTCAGAAGTCAGTCTCCTCCTTGTCTTGTATACATTTCACTCATCCGTGCCATGGTGTGTCTGTTCCCAGCTGCCAGCTAGTTAAAAAACAGATACCTCATTGTTCCAGGTGCTGCCACAAAGTTTTCTCCCCTCTCCCAAAGTCTCATCCTACCCCTGCTGGGATCCTCACTTGGCCTTCCGAGAGGCTTGCTCAGGAAACATCTGCTGGGAAAAGCAACTCGGTGCATTTTCAGCTTCTGACCCTTGGCACCCTGGAGAACAGACTGTTCTCATAGGAATATATCTACTACTCCATGGTGTTCCTGTCTCTGCAAACGTTTCATGCGGCCATGTATGTGGGTGGGGGAGGTCTTACTATATGTGCTGCCAAAGCGAGCACATGTGGGAGGGGTCCTAAACTGGTCATAGCCTCCCCCCACCCTGTCCCCCATGCAAGTGCATGCCCTGGACACCAGCCACAGAGTCCCAAGCAGACGTAAGTTCTAATGACTTCCCCTAGGCCTTTGTGATAAACAGTCTCTCCCCTACCTCCCAGGGCTGTCCTTTGATGCACCCCTTGGAAAAGACACCCCGCCCCCCCGTGGGGTTCACCTAAAAGCCACTCTTTGCGTTTGAATGGACCAGTCTAGCCTTAGCATAGAAACCCTCAAACACTCTCCCCATGTTCCCTACTAAGGGCTTGAGCCCTGGTCCTGCCTCTCTGCGCACCCTCCAGTGACCCTGCCCCACCTGGCCCCTCCAGGTGTGCCCTGCTCTTCCTCTAGGATCTCTGAATAATCAGCTTCTCTACTTCAGTTTCTCCTGTGCTCCACCACTGAACTATGGCTCACCACCCAGCCACCGAGGCTCCGCTTAATTTGACAGCTTCATAAGAGAGAACACATGGAAATGCGTATCTCATTCACAGAATCATAAACACTGCAGGGTTCCCTCAAAACAACTGATACTTTGGAAACAATAAGAATTAGTGTTTGGAAATCTGGGTGTATAATATGCACTTTCATTTACATTTAATTTAATATCCAGTATGGAAAGAGGTAGGGTATAAATAATAAATAGATTTTGTAACACCATTGCACTTTCTCAGATGGGCTTCCATTTATGCAAGAGAGGCAGAGCAAGGAGAAATGTATCGCTTGGAGACCAGGCTTACCTGGAGACACTGTGAGGTTCCTGATGGCACCCCCTCACAGGCCCGCACCTGCTAATACCCTCTCCCTGCCAAGTTTGGCAGGCAGCTCATTTTGCACGAGAACAAGGGATTCGTGGGACATTCATTTATGTTGTCTCACACCCTTCGGTGCAACTAAAACAGTCTGATATTCACATTTCAGAATACTGATTTCAAAATGCTTACCGTCCCATCCAGAAGCACAATAGGCTTTGTATCTTTAAATGTATCAAGAGCATATGGTAAGGAAAAGCCAGATGCCGCCCTTTTCTCAGCTGTGAGGGTTTTAGCTTGCTTTTATTTTTCTCTGCTGAGAAAAGTGTCTGATTTCTTTATGAGTAAGTGGATGCTATTGGCAGAATTCACAGACCTCAGGCCTAGTTAGAAATATGCTGCCTCCCCTGAGCCTGGGCCAAGAGTCAATGAGAACAAAGGAAACCCAACTCAGGATGGCACCCAAGCCTCCCTTTCTGGGTCAGTGACCAATCTCTAGGGGCGGAAACCCACCTGGCTTTGAATTTGAAACAGGGTCTGGGTGGCTTATGGTCTGAACTGATGGCAACGAACTGATATTCGAGATAAGTTTACCGAAACATCTTGCTGTATAATATTTACCTGGTCATTCAGAGGCTACATCCAAGTAAACACTCCATGAAAACTTGACCTAAAAATACCATTTAGTATCCCAAAGAAAGAAGAGGAATTCTATAATGATTTCAATTGCCTAAGTCTTTAAGGGGCTGGGGGACATTATTCAGGGAAGTTGTTCTTTTCTTAAAACATTTTTAAATTTTTGCTTATTTCTGGAAAGCAGTATATCTCTAAACATATCCTCATTTCTTGCATTCTTTTTTAGTTTTTAAGGTAGGCTCCTCTCCAGTGTGGGGCTTGAACTCACAACCCTTAGCTCAAGAGTCACATGCTCTACCAACGGACTCAGCCAGGCACCCCCACCCCCATATTCTCATTTCTAACACATAACCCACTATTATACAAATGGAGCATGTTATTGGACTAACAGAAGAAAAGCTGGGAAGCACCTGTAGTTTGGGGCAGGGAACCCTGAAATTAGCCTCCCAAGGCCAGGTTCGGAGGCTCTCCGTGCTCCGATCTCCTTAGTGACCTTGGACAAGTCATTTAATCTCCCAGAGTTTCCGGGTCCTCACAGTTGAGACAACTCGATGGTTAGTGGGAAACTGCTGTACTGTGGTGCCTCGGCAGAACTTGAATGTCACTGGCAGTGCAGGTGGAACCCCCCAGGAGCCAAAGCTATCCAGGCATCCTTGGAGAGTTTTGCAGACCTCCCCGCAGTCCCCATGCAGTCAAAGGCAGAATCAGGTGCACAATGGACACTCGGTTCCAATCCAAACAATGGTTCTTGTCCATGCTATAAAACTAATATTGTCAGCTACTTACGAACACTCACTCTGTGTCAAGCATCTGTTCTCAGTGGTCCATATTGGGTTAACTCATCTAATCTCCCCTATAACCCACGGAGTGACCTAAAGTATATCCCCACTTTACAGATGAGATCGCTGAGGTTTAAGGAACGGGTGTTCACACCACACATTCTCAGCCTGCATGCTGGGTTATCTGTCTCATATCAAAGTGAAGCCTCTAACAAATGGAAGAAAGAAAGCAATGTGTTTCTGCATTGGCTCCTTTCCCCACCTCCCGTAGGCCAGCAATCTTCTTTATTTCAGCTTTGCATTAGCCATTCTAAACAGTTTTGAATTTGATGAATAACTTGGTTATCTGTTTCTATTGCTAAATGTCTTTGGTATTTGTGCTTGGCACCAAATTATTCCTTAATCCAAATCCTCCAGCCTTCTGCCGGTTGGGAGGGAGAGAGACTCACTGTCATTTCAAACAGTAGCCATTTGGTGGATAAATGGTTCCAAGCTGGTTCTTCTCCCCAGTACTTACTGGAATGGGAGAAGTAAACGCTGGGTGGTCTGTTCTCCATTACAGGAACCTGCTGGGTCTTGGTATGGGTACCCAAAAATTTCTTTAAAACAAAAGGTTACTGGGGCGCCTGGGTGGCTGGGTCGGTTAAGCATCTGACTCTTGGTTCTGGCTTAGGTTATGATCTCAGGGTCCTGGGGTCAAGCCCCATATGGGGTTCTGTGCTCAGTGGGGAGTCTGCTGAAGATTCCCTCTCCCTCTGCCCCTACTGCTAGCTGTCTCTCAAATAAAATAAATAAACCTTAAGAAAAAAGAGAGAGAGAGAGAGAGGTTACTAAGCATTTTTGAGGTTTGGGTTCAGGTATACAGGGCATTGCTGGGGATCACTGCTAAAGAATTTCATGGTGACACCCAGACATAAAAGTGACACTCTTCAAACACCATTTCCCACTTACTCGGCCACACTTTTACTTGGGGAGCCCAGAGATGTTACAGATGAGGCCCCAGAATGGCTCCTTGGAGTCAGGTGTGGGTAAGGCCAGTTAGTCCCAGAGCCTGCATGGTTCCCTGGATCCCTGGAGACGCAGGGGCAGGAGCTTGCAGACCTCCCTCTTCCCTCCCTCCGGGGCCATGATCCTGCAGATGGCAAAGCTGAGGGTCCATAGACAGGACAGACCATTCAGGGGCCTCCCTGCTCGAGGCAGAGCCACCCTGAATCCTGGGTCTCTCTCTTTCCCCAGATCCGCCACAATGTCTAGAAAGTCTGTCTTCACGTGGACAGCTAAGCACTGCATAAATGCTATCCTTTTCATATGGCTTTGTAGGCAGAAGAATTTGCAAGCTGTAGGCCAGACGGTAGGTGTGGTCTGGTCTCACAATCCTGAGGCTCGAGAGGAAAGGGAGGGAGGGGAGACTTTCATATACAAAACTTCCGATTATACACTAGTTTGTCATCCCCGGAGGGAGAGATGCAAGAAGCATCAAAAGAAAAAGTGTTGGTGCCTCCAAGAGTTTACTGCAAAACTTCCTTACTGCTAGTTTACTAGCATCAGGAAGGAGAGGTGAGAAAAGGCAGAAGGGGGTGCTCAGCTCCAAATACCATGGACAGGCAGCCCCAGAAAGGGTTGGCAGGTGATCAGGAGGACTCCAACCCAACCTGGGCAGGCAGATGGAACTCTTTTTGGAGGATTTGTAGAGGCACAGGGGAGATCTGACATCTCTGTTCCTGGGAGGGAGTTGCAGAGCTTGTCAGAGGTGGCTTGACAACAGGGGTCACCCATACCCTGCTCAGCCACCAAGCCAGCCGGGTGACCTTGGGAAGGTTACCTATGTCCTGCACTGTTAGTGGGCGTAACTCTGAGCTGTCTGGCTCCAGAATGAAGGGGGATAGAATAAGGATCTTGAAACAGGAATGAAAGTCCAGGCAGAGCAAAGGATGAAGTCTGTCCATCCGCATGTCTGCAGATCCCCTTTGGCTGGTGAGCTCAGTTCTTCTCTGACTGCTTAGCCATGATGGAAGAGGTCCCAGGAATATTTGACTGAGAGGAAGAATAAAATAGGAAATGCCTACTGGGATGGAGCATCCAGAACGTTGCTAATCATTTTGGGTCAAAGGATAGCTAACGAGCTAGATTGATTGCTTTTCCCTAAGTGTTTATATGCCCATGGAAATATCTAGAAAGTTGCACATGAAACTGCTAATAGTTATTGCCTCCAGGAAGAGTCACCTAATTTCACTTGACCGGAAGTTGATTTTTTTTAACATGTGCATATATATTACTCTTTCAGAATTTTTTTAAATAAACTTGATGCTTGACTGAAGGACATGGAAAGCCAAGAAAATTGTTCTCAGCATTTTCTTTTTTGACAAAATCCCTTTTATATCTTACCTGCACAGTAAAAATGTCCATGCCTACCATGGCAGGGGTGGGGGTGGTCCCTCTGAAGGGATGTCCCAAGCCCAACCGGTTCACCAGGCTCTGAAAGTCTCCAGCCTCTGTTTCTGAAAGCAGACTCATAACCGGGAAAGATAACCCAGGGGGCAGTCTGAAGTAGTGTCTCAACAGGTGAAAATTTGAAGGAAGGTGTTCTAGACTGCATGAGGCTGATGGAATGCAGATGTCATCAGTCTTCACCATCAGTGGTCCCATTTGTTAAAGAAGCTACTGAAATAGGGCGCCTGAGTGGCTCAGTTGGTTAGCGACTGCCCGAGACCCCACAGGGTCGCCCACCTGAGTACCGAGCATGAGGTGTGGAAATCATTTTTCTCCACACCTGACTGCTCCCCTGGGCTGCAAGGAGGGGGCTGGGACTGTCTGCTGCCATTTTGAGAACCCCCCAAAGCCCCCACTCAGAGCTGAATACTCCAATACTCCGTGAATGCTTGTTGAAGGAATAGAACAGAAACACAGTAAATAAATAGGAAGAATCTGTGGGAGCAAAACAATGTTACTGGTCTGATCACATCCATTTAAAGCCATGCCCAGGAGCAAATAAAATCTGCTTAAATCCATATGAAAGAATTCAGAGAAAAAGTGAGATACCTCTTCGGTTTCTAAAGAGAGCTATTGGAATGCCAGGGGAATCTGTGTTTCAAAACACCATTAAAATATTGGAATAAAATCTCCTCGTTTTAATTACTAAAAATAAGCATTCCTCATGGTGAGGGAGGGAGCACAGAAGCAAATGGAAGGGTGTGCACCCAGAACAAAGGGAGCCTAGTGCAAGGGCTGAGAAAGCAAGGCTTTCTGAAGTCTACAGGGAAGGGGTCTTCATGCCAGAGGAAGGACAAGACTCACAAATGCTTTGGAAGAAGAGAGCAGGGAGAAGCCCTTTCCTCAGTCATCATGGAATCAAACAGGTCAGGGGAACTGCATGGCCCCCTACCCCCCTACCCCGACCATCTAGAGGGAAGGGAGCAGGGTAATTAAAGATGGCATCCATGTCCTCGTGGCCAGAATGGGCACTGGCCTTCCATCCTGGGACCCCTGCACACAAAGGGAGCCCACCACCGCACCACCACTTAGGAAGGGTCATTCTTAAAAGCCACTCCGTGGAATGCATATGAAGAAGTAACATCACCAAGCACATTTGGAAGTCCCAGTTGGCTGGCTGGACAGAGCACGACGCGCGCTCTGAAAAGAGAACATGAAACCGGAGAAATCTCTTAGCATTCTTGGAGGAGGTAGAAACAGGGCTGGAGACGAGGGAGAAACCCAGGGATGAATTATGTTTAGACTTTCAAAATCCTTCTGAGAAAGTTCCACCCCAGGGTCCCTCGCAATAATAAGCTGCTCCAGAATGTGCGGGGAAATCGCCACGGATTGGAACTGTCCTTAGAGACAGGAAACAAAAGATAGGATAAACAGGTACTTTGCTAGATGAAGAATTATAAACAGTGAGGATCCTCAAGGATCGCTGGTGCTCCCAGACTTAGTTTCAATGTCCATAGATCATTTGAAGGAGGGAATGCCCGGATGCTTCCGGGCCTGCAGATGAAGGTTCTGGAAACGGAGGGCAAACACATGATGGAGGACCGCAGGGCACGCTTATGAGTTAGCAAGAAAATACACGTTGAGGCCTCAGTTAATGCATTTAGGATCACAACATCCAAATGGAAACAAAGTGGACTCCGTCCAGCCTGCTTACAGCCTAAAAGGGGATCTTGGGGGGTCTCTGCAAAATGTTTGTTTGCAAATGGCCGTGCAGGAACACATGTGTTCAAGAAGCCAGAATGCTTTCAGAAACTGCTTTGGGAGCTAAGCCCAAAATAGGATTCTCCCCAGGGTTTTCCCAAACTAGGGGGTTTTATGACTTTCCCCCAGAGAAAAATACCTTCGTACTGTGGAAAGGTAAGTAAAGTCATCACCCAGGTAAAGCACTTGCCCGAGAAGCTGGACCGTTTTGTCCTTTAGTATGGAAAGATGAAGCCAAAAAGATGATAGATCAAAATCTATAAAGCCTTGTAAGTTATTGTGGTCTTGGGGTGCCTGGGTGGCTCAGGCGGTTAAGCGTCTGCCTTTGGCACAGGTCATGATCCCAGGATCCTAGGATCAAGCCCCACATTGAGCCCCACATTGGGCTACCGCTCAGCAGGCAGGGAGTCTGCTTCTCCCTCTCCCTCTGCCTTCCCTCCCGCATCCACTCATGCTCACATGCCAAGCTCTCTCTCTCTCTCAAATAAAATCTTAAAAAAAAAAAAAAAGTGTTACTATGATGAGAAAAGCAACTTCAGTTTTTCCAAGTTGCTGCCTATGCATTTTACAGTAGGAGAACCTGGACATTTAGATCAGGACTCAAATTTAGGGTTCCCTGCTTTGCTTTTCCCAGGGTACCTTTTGAATTAACCCTTAGAGTTCAGCCCAAGAAAAGGGAGAAGAGAGTGGCCTCCACGCCCACCACCCTGTAAGTAGTAGGTGCTTGCGACCCTGTTCTCAGTCTCCTGTTCTTTCTCAACCTGGGATGGAGGGCTGCCCCCTGCCTGGCTTGTGACTCTAATTCCTCAGTGTGGGTTGTTGAAACTGCACCTTCAGTCAGAAGGTGGGTCCTGTGAGGCTCCAAAGTGGGAGCCTGGATGCTGAGGGAACCCCCTGCTGACCCCATGGGGGGGGGGGGCTTGTGCCCCCTCATCGATCAGGTCATAATCTGCAGATTCTTTTTTTTTTTAATATTTTTAAAATTTATTTATTTGAGAGAGACAGAGTGAGAGAGAGCATGAGAGGGGAGAAGGTCAGAAGGAGAAGCAGACTGCCCGCTCAGCACAGGGAGCCCCGATGCGGGACTTGATCCTGGGACTCTGGGATCATGACCCGAGCGGAAGGCAGTTGCCTAACCAACTGAGCCTCTCAGGCGCCCATAATCTGCAGATTCTTAATGCAATACACCAGCTCCAGCTTCTCAACACAGTTATGGGGCAAGTGAATGACGTCTGATTCATCAAATGTGAGACGACCAGACCCCACAGAAGCCCTTGAAGTTTGAAAGAGGAACTTGAAGTTAAGCGACTGAGTTCCTCAAGACATGGCACAGGCAAAATGTTTTCACAGGTAGGGGGTGGAGGGGATGAGAATAGAGTCAAGAAATTTTACCAGTAAATGAATGATGGGTTAGGCACCATTGACAACATATCTCTACACTTGTGAGGCTGATGGAAGGACTTCTTGGGCCCTGTGTTGGACCACTAGCTCCCTCCTTGGTAGGAGTCTGTGCGCACGAGGTAGAGAATCCTCAATCAGACCAGTTTCAGCAAAATAAGGAACTTCTAGCTGTTGGCTCCCACAGCTGGAACGGGTGCTCATATAGCTCAGAGGAGGTACAGGGAGAATCACATGCTGGAATGGCATGGGGAGCCCTGAAAATCTCCATCAGCCCCAGAAAAGCTTGCCAGATAAAATGCGATTTTAGTGAAAACTGTGCCAACTCTGGCAACATAGCTTCCACCGGCGTCCCCGTCAGGTTACTGCCTGCAGACCCATCCCACGTTAGAATCAGAGACCAGGACCGGGATCCCCCTTAGCAACGGCCCAGGGCAGACTCTGATTGGTCAGCTTGGGTTACATGCCAGTCACTGCCTTACCGAAAGTGCTTGTTAAGTTGCCCGTCTCTCCACAACTTTAAGAGGATAAATTGACAGACTCAACCTGAGTCTTAGTGGGCACCCAAGGTTGATGACATGTGATGGGACTTACCAACCCCGCAAATTCCTACACCTGAGTCACCTGGGAGAGCTTGTTAAAAATGTCGATCCCCAGGCTCTATGCAAGGGTTCAGATTCTGCTCTGGAAGGGTTCCCCGGCAGTATTACCGCTAAACTCCCCACAGTAGTCTCCCCCAAAGACTAAATCCCTCTCCTCTTAGACCTCAGGTGAGGCTCCCAGGTGCTAAAAGTGGACCCCCTAGCCCAGCATGTGCGGGCCCCTCCCGTGCTTTCCCATGCCCCTGCTCTGTCTTCCTCTAGCCTCATCCTCCAGCTTGTCCAGCTCCTGGGGCAAGTCATACTTTGGGAGATGGGAACTCATTGTTCCTCCTGCCTGGAATCCTTACCCTCCTCCCCCTCCCTTGCCCACTACCTCCGCATCCCCGCCTCCCACAGCACTCTTCTGCACTGGGAAAACTTCCCTCCCCACCCTGCACCCCATTCTGGGCTGAGGGCCCCTGGCACCCGTGATCTGCATCTCTGCAGTCATGGTTAAGTGATCTGTCATCCAGCCTTGACTTGAAGCCCAGGGCAGACTTGGGTCACGGAAATCGATGGCACATCAGGTGTGGGTTTGGTGTGCCCAACTCTATCTGTAGTCTATTAGCCAGTCATTGGGTGAAGACTTGAATACTTAAACACTTGACTTTACTCAGCCTCAGTTTCTCATCCGCAAAATGGGGATGGTCATAGAACCTACCTGAGCTTAAAGTGTCTAGAAATGGACTTAGCCAGCACTCGACATAATGTGAGAGCATATTGAAACACAAGCCATGATTACTGCCATTCTTACTAAAAACGAAGCCTTCAGAACACTCCACGAGACACACCACCTTTTCGGTGAAGCCTTTCCCAGACAGGCAGTTATTGGCCCCTTACCTTTCTCTAATACCAGTTTCTACCAGCAGTTCGAAGATAGGGGCTGTCTTGTGTTTTATCCCCCAGGGACTAGCTCCCAGTAGTCTTGAATATACATCTATTGACTGATGACTCAGGCCCTGGATTTGGGAACGCCCTGTTTGTACCCAGAGGAAGTGAAAGCTGGAGTCCCTGACATCCCTTGTCCCCTGGGAGAGCTTCAGCCTTATGTAGAACCTTGCCTTTCCAAAATCCCCTGCCCCTCTACCACACAGCCCCACTGTCTAAACCTGGAGGGTAAGGGTCACTGGAGGGGCAAGGATTCAGTGCTGGGCCCAACACAGCCATCGTTGGGGGATAGGGAGCAAGAGCCATGCAAGGGAAGATCTCTAACCGAGACTCGGAGTACAATCTAGGGTAGAATCCTTAAGTGGCCACACTCTATGATGGGACCTGTTTATAAGAAGTCAGCTATACTTTGAGTTAAGTGAGTTTCTGTGGCGAATAGACTGCTGAGTTCCAGAACCCAATGTTTCAAGAATTTCTTATTGCAAAGACCTGTGGAATTGTTGATAAGCTGGTTGGTTTAGCCAGTATAGATGGGTTGCTCAAGGCCTACACCACCCCATACTGCTCTTTTGAGGACCACCCTTTCTCTCATAGTCTAAACTATGTAAAGGCCAAATCTCCACTTTTGTGATGTCCAAATACAGCCTCACACATCTCTCCTCATGAGGGAAAAAAAGAAAGAAAGAAACAAAGCTGCCGGCATCCCTTTCCTAAATCATGTACTTATGTTGTAAGAGTTGGATCGCCTCACAAAATGGCGGCCAATCCTGTAGTGGGAACCCTGGGGCGTTCCGTGGCCCGGTGCCCTCCCAAACTGTATTTGGTTGCAGCCTCAGGGTGACAATATTATCATCCTGCTCCTACAGATGAAGAAATTGAGGTACAGAGCCTCCAACTCCTGCTTGAAAGGGTCCACCCTCGGGCAAGGACTGTCTTCCAAGCCCGCACAGCTTCCGGGATGGGCACGTCCCCCCCCCACACACACACACACACACATGCCCACAGTGCTTGTGGCTGAGTCACTGCGGGGGCTGCCTTGCTGATGGATCCCCTCTGTCTCCTTAAGGAGAAGCTTTAGAACCGTGAAAGCACAATCTAGCAAATGGTGTTAATGGATGGACCTCAGGTTGCCTCTGCGCAGTGGGGCTTTGCGCCTGCCTCAGTGGACCAGGGCTATCCTAGGATGCTCTAGAAGAATGCCAAGAAAGCCCTGGGTTGTGAGGTGCTGGACTTTCCACCAGACAGAACCCTCACATTTTGCAAATCAGGGCTTAAAGTGAACCCCAGTTTGGGGAATAATTAGAGCCTGTTGGAGGGAGGCCTAACTATTTGGGGGAAATGCAGTGGTGCAACTTCAAAGGCGAGCAGCTGCCTTCATGGCATTTTGCCCCAAGGGGACAACAGCTTCCTGTCACCCCATGGCACAGTTGGCTGAGACTTTAGCCCCCCTTTCTCACCTGTTCTGCAGAAGCTAGATTCAGAAGGATGACTATGTTGTGACCTCAGGGAACATAGGGCTTTCCTCGCCCAAATCCTGCTTCCCCAGAGCTACCCTCGTCTCCTGGCAGAGTCCTAAGTATCCGCACAGCCTTGCAGCCTGTGTGGCCTTCAGCAAGTGAGGACTGCGATAGTGCTTAAGAGAAACATCAAAATTGGATAAAAATGCAGAATTTTTTTCCAAAGAACCAGATGAGTAGGCTTGGAGGAGAGGTGAGGGGGGCCAAGGGAGGAATTGGTTCGGTGCAAAAACACTTGCTTTGGCCTATTTGCGTTCCATCCAAAAGATGTTTCTCAGGGAAAGTTGCCAGTCTCTTAAATATCCCAACAGCGGCAGAAGAGCCACAGGTCCTAGGCAACTTTGGGGAGGAGACATTTTTCTTCTGGAAAAATAAGCGACTGAGTTGGGGGAAGTCACCACCCTGATGCCCTCCCAAGAGCGGCTTTGGTGGCCTTGCTCCGGCAGCCCCAGGAGGCCGGGCCCAGCGCACCACAGAGACCGCTGTATCCACACCTCCTCCGGGGGGGCAGCCGTCCTGCCGCCTCCGTCGGGCTCGCAGGCCCCCGACTCAGGAGTGCAGCCAGGGCAAGTACCCAGGGTAGCGGCGAGGTGCGCGAAGGGGATGCTGGAGGCACAGGCGGGGTGGGTGGCCCAGGGTCCCAGCGGGAGGGAGCCTCGAGGTGTGTTGGCCGCTGAGAGCCAGCGAGCAGGCCATCCCGGACACCCTCAGACTACTCGGGAAACGAATTTTCCAGCCTCCTGCATGGAGGACACATCCGAGTGAGAGGAATGAACCAGGGGGGTGTGGGTGGCGGCTTCGGGGATGGCAGTCTGGTTAGAACCGGGTTCTGGGGTTTGTCTCCAAGCGCAGTTTCTACTCGGTTGGATATTTACGGGTTGGATTAGGGGGCGCTCTGCAGGCCATCCCGGAGCGCTGGGCCTCCTCCGCCTGGGCTGTCGCGGGGAGCCGGGGTGCACCCTGCACCCCCCGGGCCCGGGCTCCCGAGCTCCCCGAGGCCAGCGTCGGAGCCCCGCGGTCTCGGTCCCCGCCCAGCTCGTTCCCCCCACCCCACCCCCCGCGGGCCGCGCTGAAACCCGAGTGCGAGGGGGCGGGCCGCACAGCGACTGGGGCGGCGGGGCCGCGCCGACATTGGAGGGGACCCGGGGGAGGGAGGACGCGAGGGGGGGGGCGCGGGGCGCCCGCGGCCGAGGGGAACCGAGCCTCCCGGCTCGCTGCTCCCGCCGGCGGAGCGAGGCTGCCCTTTCTCCGCCTCGTGATTTATTTTCCTCTTCTTTTCTTCTAAACTCTTCTTCCAGGGAGAGGCTAGTGGTAACAGGCCGAGCTGGATGGATGGGTATGGGGAGAGGGGCAGGACGTTCAGCCCTGGGATTCTGGCCGACCCTCGCCTTCCTTCTCTGCAGCTTCCCGGCAGGTAAGGCACTGCCCCCGGCGCGGGGACGGCCGGCCCCCGGGCCTCGTCGCAGCCCCTCGGCCACACGTCTGCGAGCGGGTGGGAGCTGAAGTTCCCCGGCGTCCTCGGGACCCTCACCTCCCACTTCCACCGGTCTTTGTTCCTCCCGCGCCCCGCCGAGGGCACGGTGGATGCCCGCGGGGACCCGGGGGGGGCGGGTGGAAGGACCCCGCCCGGCTCCCACGAGAAGGAGCCGGAGCTGGGAAGTCGCAGGGACCGGGGCCGCCTCCCTTCTTCCGAGAAAGCGGGTGCCGGGGACGCTCCCCTTAGGGGCCCCGAAGGAAGGGGGAGGAGGAGAGAGCGCGCGCGGACTCGCAGCGGGGGGCACTGTCTGCCGTTGCTCGCCCACCGGTGTGCGAACCTGCCGGGTGCCCAGGGGTGGAGCCGGGGCCGCCCCTGAGGTCCCAGGCGGGTCCCCGGCCGCCCCCTCCTCCGGGACCCGGTCCCGTCCCGCCCCCACGCGCCTGCCCACGCGGGGAAGCCCACCGACTAGGCTCACGCGAGCCCGGGTTCCTGTTTGATAACATTCCGCGTCGCCCCCTGTTTGTTTTCATTGTGTCAGAAAGGGAGAGAATTTCAGAATTAAAGCTGAAAAAGCCATCTGTTTCCAATGAATCCCCCATAGTTTTTCACAATGTTTTTGGCAGATCGCTGCTTTCAAATTCCTCGGAGCCCGGACCTCTTGTTTTTGTTGGGGGAAGGGAGACCAACTCCACAGAGAAGCATTTGTTCCTTCCCAAACGCTCCAGTTTCTTTACTTTTTTTCCTCCCCCCTTTCGAGGGGAGGGGGAAAGCACGAAACTTAAATCCCCGGTCTGTTTTCTTTATAATGTTTCATAAAACTTTATTTCATTTTGGCCATATGCTACTCACAGCCTGGAAACTCTAGTTAAATCCTTATACCCATTTTTCTCTTGCTGAAAATACAAATAAACCCAGTGTCACGGGCCAAATGGTCCCCGATGCAAGGCGGGATCTCCCGGCCGGCTCCTTTGTGTTGCGGGGTGCCGAGGTGTCTGCAGAAGTGCGAGCTTGTTTCGCTGTGCGTCCGGGCGCGAATCCGCAGCCCCCGCTCACAACCGAGCTCTTTGCAAGGAAGGATTTCAGTTAGGCTGGGATTGGGTTGTTTTGTTTTGCTTCCCAGCCAACTGGGTTTCAGGAACTGGCAGAACTGGGTAGTCCGGGCTCTGCCTGGCTGCAAGTTGGGGCTGCCGGCGGGCGGATCCTGCTGGCAGCGGTAAGGGGCAAGGGATCAGTTTACCTTCTCACCCGAGCCCCGCTTCTGGGCCTCCGGCGCCAGCGTACCCATCTCACTCAACAGCTGCGCGCCCCAAGGGCATCCCGGAGAGAGACAACCTGCTCTCAGCTCTGGATTCCACGGGGGAGGCCCTGGCAAGGACAAGAAGGGGGGGCGGTGGAGGCGAGTGTGTCAATGATCCAAAGAGTCCTTGGACCCCCGTGCGCTCCCCCCACTCCGTCCCGGAATATTAACCCCTCTATATAGTGAGCCCAGCTGCGGGGTGGCCTGCTCCCTACCCCTACGCAAACCTTTTCAAAGGCACTTTCCCCCTTCTACAGAAGAGTCTGGCTGAAAGGCCGATTTGTTTCTCTTTCCAAAACCAAAAGAATTAATACATAAATAAAAATTAAAAAGATAGTCTTCTTTAAAAAGAAATCCACCTTTTGGAGAAGCAGAACTTTGCCGCGTTGGGTGCATCGGGGTTTGGTCTAGATAAAGATCCGGCCCATTGGAAGTTTTATCAGATGGGTTGATAAATAGCTTTTGTCCCTTGGCTGCCTTGGGGGAGGTGATCTCAGCTTGGAGCTGAAATTGAGAAGGGGGGCTTAGAGGCCCTTAAAACAACACCTTCCCGCTCTTAAAGGGGCAGCGCTTGTTAACTGCTGGAATTGGGGAAAGGAAAGGGATGTGGGCTGGAGAGACTTGGAGGAGGGAGGTAGCTGCCAGCTGCCAGTGATGGTGTTTTCCTTGTTGCTCATTCCGTGTGTCCCTGTGAAGAACTTTATTGTAAAGTACCACCCCCCCCCATAGGGTCCCAGGAAAGCTGGTGGGTTATATAATGCACAACGCGCATTCCATCACTTTTGTTTCCTAGAAGCCCCTTTCATTTTTGGCTTCAAGGCTGGTAACTAAAACCTGGCAGATAGAACAGATAGCCGCCGCCCGTCATGCCAACTGGCTCGTGTTTCTTCTAATTTGAGGCCTTGACAGCTGCATTTAGTCAAAATTGCCCACCTTACTGAAAACTGAGCCTCCAGTCTTCCCACACCAAATACACCGGGGGCTCCAAAAACTTGCGAGTGCAAGGAATCTGGGTCAGAAGATGAGTTACTTAAGCAAGAGATGAAATGGGTCCTTTTCACCATGAGGAGACAGCCTACTGTCCTCTTCTTTGACCCGGTAGCAGAGAGGCCGCGGGTCTAACGGAGAGCAGGGAGAGCCGGCTGCGTGCTGGAGAAAACCCAAAGCAAGTGCAAGGCGCGAAGACCTCCACCCCGGGGGTCTCACCCATTGAAGACAGGTGGATTCTGACTGGAGCAGGCACGGCAAAGAATAGGTTTGTTCAGCACTAGTTAACTTGAGTGGCTGCCAGGAGTAAGCCCATAGGAGTGCAGATTAAATTGGACATAGTTATGTGCAGAAAGATGCCTTAACGTCTGTAGACTAAGGGGGTATGTGTCTTTGGAGAGTGTTTACACGGACTCGCTCAGTGTGTGTGGCCCACTGGCATGCCCGCTGGGTGCCTGGCTCAGAGGCAGCCTCCGGGGCCCTCCTCCCAGCAGGGCGGGCAGATACCCAGCCTCCTACTGGGAAAGGGCTCCTTCCTCGGGCTGCAGTGCTTAGGCGATGCTGTGCCCACAGTGGGTGTGGATGGACCAGTGGCCACGTGTAGCTGGGGGAGGGCAGGGGGCAGGGAAGGGATACACAGATACTTCTTAAACTGTGAAATCACGGTGCCTTCATAAAACAGATGGCTAAGAGAAAGCCACCAGAGGGTTATAGGGATGTTGGTATGCCTCCTGTCAACGTCATGCGTCCTGTGGATGGCTATCTACGCTCCGGCGCGGGAGATCCTCAGGTCTGGTCCCTGGCCCAGCAGCCTCAGCCTCCCCTGGGAGCTGGTTAGACGT
Source organism: Spilogale gracilis (assembly GCA_004023965.1). Taxonomy (NCBI): domain Eukaryota; kingdom Metazoa; phylum Chordata; class Mammalia; order Carnivora; family Mephitidae; genus Spilogale; species Spilogale gracilis. The sequence continues at coordinate 43,937 of PITA01007059.1, read as the reverse complement.
AGACAAGTTCTGGGTCCAGGCCGGACCTACCGAAGCCCAAGCTCCAGGGTGGGACCCCCCGCAGTCTGTACCCCGCCGGGCCCTCTAGGGGCTTCTGATGCGCCCTCCAGTGTGAGGAGGGCTCTTCTAAGAATTATTGCCTGTTTCCTCCCCCCCCCCCCCCCCCCCCCCCGTTTCTTTCCCTTTACTTTTAAACCGCTCCTGTTACAGCAGTGTTAGTCCTCGGAAGGAAGCTAAGGCTTGGGGACACAGGCTCTCTGTAGTGTCCAGGTGCCTCTTGGACTGTATTGTAGAGATGAGGAAAGTTCTCCTAGAGCTGGTGTTTAGAAATATGCAAGCAAGTCAATTCGCTTATCACATTTTTGTCCTACCGGTGGGACTTGGTGTCCCAAAGGGAGAGAACGAAGTGATGTCCGGTTGTAAGAGCCGGCTAGCGGGTCGGTGTGCGACAGAGCAGAACCTTTACTCCCAAGGAAGGGGGGGATGTACGATCCTGTGGATGCCCTTTAGCCCCTGCGGGTGAACCGGGAGTAAGGAGAGGATTTCTGGTCTTGTGGGTGAAGAAGGGAAACCTGTCTGCAAGGTTCTAGTACTTGCTAGCAGTCACCCCGGAGCTCAGAGGAGAAGTGGGGACAGGTGATCCATGGGCTCAGATAAGGACGCTTCATGCAGTGGGGAAGGGGGGTGTCCCAGGACCCTGTGGCAATAAGAGGATGGGGTGGGGACCGGTTTATAGGTTGGGGACATGTGATTCCTGTGAAAAATCCCCCTCTTCGGTGAAGTATGCAAGGCCCGGCACAGAAGTGGGCAGAGAACCCCACCTTGATGTTTTGAATGAGTGGTCAACATCCATGCTGTGCTCACGCTTGGCTGAATTCAACCTGCAGAAAACTGAGAGCTGTTTCTCCCAAAGGAACCAACTCAACCTAGCACACTTTTCTAGTTTTAAACCTGGAAGTCTGGTGTCCTTAGGAACCCTCTCAGTCCTGGGCACACAAAATGATGGCTCACCTTAGATTCCTCCCCTCCTGCCCCCGGGACTGGTGCCTGGTTTGAGTCTCTTCGCAACTGCCCAGAACCATGAAGCCCTGAGTGTGGCATGCGCCCCTCCATTCAGTCCCGGTGCTTGGGGCTGGGGCTCCTTCCTACATACACCCTTTCCTGCGGGTTCCCATTGTCTCCTTGCTACAACAGCTGGCCCACCTTGGACTCTCAGTGCCCCACCCCCGATGCACACCCTCAAATGAATCATTCTAAAAGTCCTGCTCAGGAACCCGTGCCTCCTCCTAGACTGATTTGGAGAAACTATGAGGGAGGGCCTTCTGACTTGTGGCCCCCAGCTTTTCCCACATCTCATTCCCATGGTTTCTGGCACATCCCCAGGTTCTAGGTCACTCCTGCCCCCCTCCACACACACATACTCTGCCACTACCCCACCACACCTTCCCTGTGGGCAACCCCCAGGCCTTCCTTGCTTGTGCCACTGCCCAGTTTGGAATGGGAATGCCCCCTTGATCAAGTTCAGTGCCGTCTGCTGGGGTCCGGTGCCATCCCTCCAATGACCTAGACACCTGTCCCATTGCTGAAGACACCTGTGCTTCCTCGCAGTGCCATTGCTTCATGGGTCTTGGGTTTTTGTCTTTTGCTAAATCACCAGTTCTGTTAACAAGGGCAGAACCTCATTTTCTGTTTCTTCACCCTTCTTGCTGCACATCCTGAACACACCCAGTGTGATCCTGGGAATTGTAGGGCCTTTGGGTTTTTGGCATTTCTGTTTTGTTCTTATCTCAAGAGACATAGACCACAGTGGGTTTTCCCCCCAGATACCCCAATCTTTTTTCTAAAATAACATTTTGGGGTTATAAAAGCAACCCTCATTTTTAAATTTAAAAACTGAAAAGGAGAAGTAAGTAAATGAAAATAACCCAAATTCCAACCTTGCACAGATAGCCATCACTGCTTAAGATTATACACATCCTTGGAGACATAATACCTGATATTGCTCTCTCCAAAGTATGATCATTTGAATGGAGAACAATAATTTTTGAAGCTCTTTTCATTTATTGGGTTGCCACAGTATATCGGGCGCTCTGCCAAATGCTTTAAATACAGCATCTCTGGAGCTCACCACACCTTCCCCGTGAACATCACTCCCACTGTCCTGAAGAGGAGACAGAGGGTCAGAGAGGTTACCTGCCATTACACAGCTAGCTAGTGACAGAGCCAGGGGAAGAACACAGACCCCTGTCCTTATCCATATCCCCGACTTTGAATAAACACATGCTTTAAGTTTGTTTCATGCCATATGAGAGTTTGTGGTATGGAGCATATAAGGCTTCAAGGTGGGGAAAAATAAGGAACAAAATCAAGAGGTATTCGATAGCAGAATGAAGAGTGACCACATTTTCTTCAGAACTAGCGTTTTTGCCTCCTCCCAAGAGCCGTCTCTGCTCCCTATCAGTCCCTGGCTTAGCGTTTCAAAGAAGAAGATGCCACCCAGCCACAGGTCAGGAAAACAAGTTGGCAGGGCTGTCATTGTGCAGATTTTCCCGTCAGATTTATGTCTTTAGGGTTTTGCTTATTTATTCATTTCATGCACCATTTCACCCAAGCAGTCGGAATACCGAGACGCCTATTAAAGTAGTCCGTCTGCACCCCGGTCCCTGCAGAAAGGAACCCATTATCGCTCCCCATGCTGAGGAGTGTCCCATGAACACAGGCTCACCCATGTGTGCCCCAGCCGGGCATGTGCCCAGCTGGCCTGCATTTGCCCTCCCGCCGCATGAGGAAGGTGGAGGAGGGAGGCCTCCCTGCGGACAGCAGGCAGGGCCAAAAAGCCACTTGAAATGAATTTGGACCTGAAGCGGCCAAGCAGACGAGCCCAGGGCTGCTGGCGGCAGAGGCAGGATGGAAAGTTATCCTTACGAGAGCCAGCCTTAGACTCGGGAAGTTTATGCCTCAAAGCTCGAAGACCAGATTGCGCACCTGAGACATTTATATCGGAAAAGTGATGCTTTGCCCATAACCACCCTCCTCGTGGAACCCGGGGTAGCTTAGTCCTGTGCCCTAAGACAAGATGCTCTGGGCAAGACACCTCGCTCCCACTCAGCCCTTGGCCGGCATGGGTCCCTCCTACCCAGAGCCCTCAGCTGCCTGACAGGCCTGCCCTGGTCTTAGGCCTGAAGCTTGAATGTCCTGGTTGCCATTGATTGGGCCCCCATGGCCCCAAGGGGAGTCGTGGGGGGGCTGTCCAGTTTGGCGGGCTGACATGTGCCCTTTTCCTTGGCACCGGGCGTCCTTTCTTGCAGCGACTTGGCAAGCGTGGCTGGGGCAGAGCGGCCCTGGCTGAGTGGGATGAGGGGGCAGTGCCTCCTGCCTCAGCTCAGTGGGTGGCAGTGGGCCCCCTCTTCCTGCATGGGGGCAGGGAGTTAACCCCCAGCGCCCCTTCCTCTGGTCAGTTGAGATTCTCTGGGAAACTTCCTCTTGCCTGGCTCCTCCTACAGGCGGGTTCCCGAGGGAGCTTCCAGAAAGGTCCCAGTTCCTTCATGGGCGGGGCATGAGACCTGGGCTCCCTGGGACCACCTTGGGCGGCACGGGGGAGGGATGCATTTTAGGAATGTTGGTCACTTTTGGCTGGCTGCAGGTTCAGTAAGGTAGAGTCCGCTGCACCTGGCCACGGCCAGGCTGTCCCCTGGGTGTGTTCCTTGAGGAATGCAGTGTCAAACAGGGAGATGTTGACACCACGATGAGCCGGGGCGCTTCCTATCGGAGAGACCCAGATGGGCCGGTTCCGGGCATCTCGGAACTCAGGGACACTCCAGGACACTGCCCAGGCCCGAGTGTGCCCCATACGGGCACAGAGCCATTTGCTGCCCTGTCCTCGAGCCCGTGCTGCGGGAACAGAAGAGGGTGGGGAATGGCCCGCTCCTGCCGCTGCTGCCAAAGCCAGGCTTCCATGCCCGTTTGGGGCAGGCTGCCCCTCCCCCTTAGTGCTGCCCTCCCCACCTCCTTCAGGACCCCCATCACAGCACCATGATTAGAGGGGAGCCCCCATGCCTCTGCAGCCCAGAGTGAGTGGGGGACAGGAAGAGAAGGTCAAGGGCTTCGTTGGTGACCTTTCCACAGAGGTCGTGGATCCACTGTTTTTTTAAGCCATTCTGTGCGAGCTCTGCTTTGACCCCAAAGAAAGCCACCGCCTCCTAAAAATAGTATTCTGATCATGCCCTGAACTTCCAGAACGTTTTCCTGGGGCTCCCCACAATCCACCACATTGAGTCTGAAATCCTCAGGCAGGAGAGCCGAACCACAGGGGGTACTTCCACAGAGGGACCTGAGTATAGGGGACTGTGGGAGCACCTTCGGAAAGGACCACAGAGGCACGCACACCTCAGGAAGCCTGTTCCACGGGGGGTGGGGGGTGGGGGGGGTGCATGGGCATCCAGGGAAGAGGAACTGGGGGCTGGTCTCCGAGGAGCGCAGGGTGATGGAAACAGCCGGCGGCCAGCGCCCCCTTGTGGTGGAATCTGACGGAGCTGGGGGACCAGACGAAAGAGGTTTGAGACCCCTGGCCTAGCAACCAACCAGTATTTTGGCTTCGGCCACCACCGCTGTGCTTCTAGATCTTTGACCCACGTCACCTGTCAAATCTACTTGCCCTTCCAGACCTGGTTGAAAGGCTACTTCCCAGATACGCTCTCCGGTCTCCGCTGTCCTTATATCTTTGTTGCGAGCCAGGATTCACAGGAAACGTGTGTGCTCTGCCTTCGAGAAGTTTGGTAGCTCCTTGCACCTGAGCAGAGAAACCCACGGAGACTTGTTGCAGAAACAGCATGAAGCACCTGGTAGCGTCCAGAACTTGGAGCAAGTAAATGAATCTGGACAGTCGCTGTGCTCTAGGGCCTCCCCTGGCCACCCCTCCCCCATGCGCTGCCTCGCGTTGGACAAAACCCAGCTGGATCTTAGGGCTTGTTTTCCAAAGGAGCCTTACGACTTTAAGAGGAGGCAGGTTTTTCCCTCTCCCGCCTCACCCCACCCCTCCCACACAGCCACTGAAACCCGATCTAATCCCTTTGCACGCGGGTAATTTATTGGTCTATTGGGCTTTTCTTGGTGGCAAATTGCATTGTCTTTATTCCTGGGTTCTGGCCGTGGAGCGGCTCACCGCATTCCTGAGACTCGTTTCTCAGGGCGATCCTTCACACCCCCTCCGAGCACAGTGAAATAAGTTTTATTGGGCTTCTTTGTTATGCAAACAGGGCGGTAATAATCGGGCTATTATTCCGAAAGATTGGGCTTGATTAACAGTTCAAAGGAGGTCTCTGAAAGCCGCTACTGCCGGGCTGGTGCATAAATATTTCCCTCCTGCCCGGGTGAGTAAGGCTTACGATCCGCGCTCCCTCCACGCTCCCTGCCCCCGGCTTGCAGTTTCTGAGGGGCTCTGGGGCGCTATTGAATGGAAAGGAATTAAGGCAGGCCGACTGTGAGGCTCTGATTCCTCTCGCGGGCACATCTCAACCCACAAAGGAGGCAGTCCGGAGCCCACCTCCCTCCCAAAAGTGAAATGTTGCCTATACGGGGTGCCGGGGCACGTGGAGGCCCTCAGCCTCCCCCTGGAGACCTAGCGGAGCCCTGGGTGGGGGCTAAAAAGGCATCAGATCTGCTAAGATGCTTTCAGTGCAGGATGGAGAAGGTGAGGGGCTCCTGCTCTTGGGAGTGGCTGGCAGGAGGTGACCCCGCAGCGGGGAGGGCGGTTGATGGATGATACAGACCTTTCAGTGATGCCCACGGACCGACACTCAAGATCCGAGGGGTCATCTTCAGTATTTGCAGGGTTGTCCCACGAGAGCCTGTTCTGTGTGGTTCTAGAAAAGAGCCGGGGCCCCTGAGACATCCCTGAAGGCAGAAGTAGGCCTGCAGCTGGAGCTGTCTGGAGCTGGAGGGGGGCCAGCCCTGCCCCCGCAGACTTGAGGTGGCAGTGGAGGCCGGATGCCCACCTGCTGGGCACAGTACCAGGAGATTCTCTGCCCTGGAGGCTGGCTGGAGGCGGAAACAGGTGACCAGGGACCCTTGGCCTCCCTCAGCCCCCAGGTTCTAAAATTCCATGACACATCTTGAGAAGCCAACCTAGTTTGGTCACAAAGTGATCATGAGATGAAATGATCTTGATTAAGTCGATGGCACAGAGAGGCAAGGAGTTCCGGCCCCAATGGAATGAGTCCCGAGCAGAGGCCCCAGAGTCGCTCTGCCCAAGGACAGAGCAGCTGAGATGGAAGTGAGGCTCAGGAGAACTGACTTAACATCAGGTTCTTGATCCCTGGCTCTGCGCATACTGGAGGTCTTGCATCCATCCAGAGGCAGCCGGAAGGGGCCGCTTCGCCATCTGTAGGAACCAGGCAGGGAGGGGGCAGCCGCTGCCTTCTTTCACCTTCTGTCACCTCACCCTGCGGAGCCTGGTCTCCTCTTCCTGCCTGCACAAGCTGCACCAACCTCTCCCGCTTTCCTCTCTTTGCTTGCTTCCTTGGACATTCACATCAGGAGAAGGCCAAGACTTCCTGCCTGGAATTAAGATCGCGTGCCTTTTTTTTCCCCCTAGCTACGGTACATAAAAATCAGCCCCTCTGGTTTCTTTGGCAGGTGACACCGCGGCCAAGAGCTTTTCCTTTTGATGCTGGGCCAGATTACATTCAGGTTCCCGACCTGGGGTGGCCTCCAGCCCATGATTTAATGGAGTAGACATGGGGCAGCAGGGTGACTCCAATGGGGGGTCAAGGGCCCCCCCCCCCGCTCTCCACCCGTGGGGACTGTCCAGCCCTGGCATGCCTGAAGCCCTTCCATGAGGCCCCCAGGAAATGACCACTCATGTATGACCACTTTAGGCAGACAGATCCCGGAGGGCTGCGTTACCGCCTGGAGAGAAGGCAGGGGTGAGGAGGGGACGGGAGCCCTCAAGTCTGGTCCCAACCAGTCCCTGGCCTCTTGCAAGCCATTCCCTCACCCTGGGCTCTACTTCCTCCATCTTTGGTGGGAGTACTTGGCCAGGAACCTTAAAACGAGGGCTCACTGTCCATTTGGAGGCGGTGATCACTGCCCTGAGAACCTAGGGGTGGCGCTGGTCCTATTTCAAGACCTGGGCGTGGTCAGAGAAGACACAATTCGCTGTTGGGAATTTTAGGACCTGGATCCTTCTCAGCTGGTGTCCCCAGAAAGGTAGGGCACACGCACTTTGAAAAGCAGAGAAACTAGCCCCCCAAAGCCTGTTGGCTCTGTGAGCCAGGCGTGTGTGCATGTAGCAAATGAAGATAAAAATTCTTCCCGGCCAATTTGGAGTAGTGGTGAGGATCTGGCATTGAAGCAGTTTGCAGTTCTACTCGGGCCGGAGAAGATGGGGCGTCGTTATTGTCAACATTCTGTCCTTCATGGAGAAGCCTGTGCGTCCTCCCCCACTTCACTCCCCCACAGTGCGCATGCGTGCG
>PITA01007059.1:0-36365 GCA_004023965.1 Spilogale gracilis | reverse complement strand
GGTTCATAGAGATACCTGCACAGTGTGTTGCATACAGTAAGTGCTCAGCACACGTTAGCTGTGAGGTAGATCTTAGTCTCCGCCACGTATTACTATTTAAGCGAACCAGGTTAACACAGAACTGACTTCCGGGGTTCACTTACATCAGCTCGACTGGTCCCTGAAATGGAGCGACTGTGGGGTGCGTCGGACCCCGGGGAGGCAGTGATGGCATGGCATGGCATGGCGGCGGGAGAGAAGGCAGGGCCTGCAGCCGGAGGAAGAGTCAGGGTCCCAGGGGCGCGGAGAGGGGTGCCAAGCAGGAAATGAGACCTCTCTTCACCACCTCTTCCATGACCTCTCCCCGTTGAGAGCTGGGAGAGTCACCCCAGCCCCGGTCACCCCTCGGTGACCACAGGTCCTTTCAAGGAGAGGAATAAGGGAAGCGGAGTCGGCCTGGTCTGCTGGCCCCTGGCCAAGTGAAGGTCTCCAGTGATCTGGCCTCCGCGGGGAGGACTCAGGAGGGCCGGGAAAGCAGAGCAGAGACGGGGCAAGGCTTTTAGTTCCTAGCTGAAATTCAGGGTGCCAGGCATGGTTGGGTTCTGATGGCAGCTCTCTAACTCACACTTCCTTGCTGTGTCCTCACGTGGCCCAGTGTGAGCCCACCTCAAGTGTCTCTTCCTATAAGGACACTAAGCCCATCATGGGGCATCCCCTCCTGATCTCATCTGAACGTAAGCCCCTCCCAGGGGCCCGCTCTTCCAAGTATCATCATACTGGGGTTGGGGCTTCAGCATAGGAATTTGGGGGGACACATTCAGTCCGTAGCATCCTTCCAGGTGAAAGACAGTAAGTGAGGTGGTGGGCGAAGTCATCCGGAGCCCTTGGGAAGTGTGGCGCCCGGCCAGTCATGGTCCTGGACCGATCCAGGTGGGCTGCAGGGGTGAGTGGTCAGGGCACAGCTCCACGTGCACTCGGCTCACCCAAGCCAGGGAGAAGGGCAGCCAGGGCCCTAGCGTGAGGAGGCGGGAGAGGCGCGAGAAGGGACGCTCAGGCGCACTGCCCTTCCTGTCCCCTCCCTGTCCCCGCCTGTGACTTCTAACCTCTTACCTCACAGGGCGGTGTGTTTACCCCCTCTGAGACCTTTGTCAGGGCCCCCATTTGTTGAACGGCCACAGGGTCCCCGGCGGACCAAGTGCATCTTCTCGTTCAACACTTAGCAAATAAGTTCATCGGTAGGAAACTGAGGCAGAGCCAAGTTCCCACAACTACGAGGACAGAGTGGGACTTTGAGCCAGACACTCTCCCTCCAGTGCCCACTGCCCAGCACCCCATGTGGCCAGTGTCACCTTCACACCTCCCCAGGTCTGTCCCTAGTCCTGAGTGATGGTATCAGGAACATTCTCCAGATGGCTGAGAAATGGGATCAGCAGGACTCCAGGGGACTAGAGGGCTGGAGGAGTTCACCTGTGTGCAGACCCTGCCCGAGGTGGAAGGCCTACCTGTTGGGTGCAAGACCCCAGAATGACCTGGGCTGCCTCTGGGGGTGCTGAGTGGAGCTGCCCTCACCATCCTGGGAGGCTCTGAGAGCAGGAGGGGAGCAAGGGAAGGAGCCCCACTGAGATGAACTGAGAGATGAAAGGCCTATTCTGCCTGGACCTAGGGCCCAGGGGCTGTGGCCAGGACTGCTCTGGGTTGGGGGTTCGCAGCTGCATCCTGCAGGGCTTGCCCCTTGGGAGGGCCACCCCCTCCCTTTGCCCCCTCTGCAGCCCCCTCCCACCGCAAAGGAAATGCCCCATTCACACACTCCAGACTGGCCCGGCTCCCACAGGTTCTAACTTAGCCCTTTTGTGACTACGGAAAAGAAAACGGCCCAGACCAGCAGCATGGGCCTCCCTGGGGAGCCTGGCAGAAATGCAGAGCCTCAGGCTCACTGAGCCCAGGCAGTCGGGGTGCACGGGAGGGACCCCCTTCAGTGCACTTCTGGAGGATTTACATCACAAACCCCAGACATACTGGAGCGCTCTGCCGCGGGGACACTGCTCTGAGCCATTTCCAAGGCTGGGGAGACATGAGACTCTTACCACCACCTGCGGAGTTGCCCGTGGGTGGGGACAAGCCACAAATGGGGATCAGGAGTGAGACACCCCCCATACCACACGTTGTGTGCAGGCTGGCCCTGCCCCAGGTCCTGCTCTAGATGGTGCGGTCTGCTTGTAAAGGGACAGGTGGTGGCCTTTCTCCCCTCTGGGCCTGCTGAGTGCCAGAGGGGGACCCGAGCCTGGCTGCGGGCAGGGCTTCGGAGGCTGGTGGGCTGTTAGGCAGCGTGGGCACAGCCCAGGTGGCCGCCAGTCAGCACAAGCCCGTGTCCCCCTCAGATGGTTTTCCCTGACATCTCGGTCTCCATGATTCTGAGAAAGCATCACAGGTGAGCACACCCTGCGCCCCACATCGGCGAGGCTGCCTGAGTGGCAGGGCATGGGGGGCGCAGCCACCCCCAGCCAGTGCCTTTGCGCCTTGTTCCTCTGCACAGCACCCCCTCCCCTCGCACCTACCCGCTCTCCTCGCCTCACCTCACCTCACCTCCACCATGAGGGGCTGCTTCACCTTCTCCCATGCAGGCCACATGCGAGGCCCAGATCGTTTGGGCCTTGGGTATCTTCTATAGGTTTAGTTAAATACGAAGACAGCAAGGCCAGAGAATCGTCTAGCTGCCTTTCAAGGGACACCTGCCCCCAGTAGCACACATGTGTGGGAGGGAGACCGTTGGGGGGAGAGGGTGTCGCGACAAGTGCCTTTCTCCTGTTTACTCCAAATGCCTCTTCATGGCAATTACTGAAGTCAGCACTGTTCTTCAACTTAAAGCTATGAAAATGGAAAGTCTAGAGCTCTGATATCAAATTTGCTTTATTTTTCCTAAGACACATTTAAGTAAATACGTAACTTCTCAAAAGAAAAAATGTCCACCCAGCCTCCACCGGAAACAACCTCATCTACCAGCAGTGTGACAAATACAGGTGACGTTAGGAGAGGAACCCGAACTTTAGGACAAGCGCGGGCTCCCCCAAGCCCAGGTGTGTGACCTGGGCAGGTCAGCTTCAGCTAGACCTCAAAGAGATAGGCCATCCAGGTGTCCAGGCCCAGGGCAGCTGTTCAGTTGTTCCTTAGCCTGCCCTTACCTATTTCTGCCCCGGGCTTCATTGGCAACCTGATTTTGGAGGTAAAAAGGCAGCACCAGAGAAGCAAACTGATTTTTCCAAGGGTTCATGAGCCAGGTGAGGAGCATTTGCCCCATCCTTGTGTGGATCACGCCAGCATGAGGCTGCAACCCCAGAGGCCAGGCCTCCCAGCTGGCCTCCCAGCCCCTTTGCTCCTGGAGCGTGTGCAGAACCTTCCTTCCTGCTGCTGGTCTGCGAGTCTGGCCACCGAAGTCCTAGGGACTGTACCAGAGAATCTGGGAGGCCAGGGAAGGGCAGGATCCGCATGTCCAGCTACAAGGTTGAGGTGTGTTAAACCCACAGTTTTCAGGTTTTCCATTTGTAGCTAATTGTCAGGTCTCAAAGCTTGTGAGTGACTTAAAAAATAAAAGAAAGAAAAAGAAACGAATTAAGGCAGATCCAAGGTGATTGCTGTCAGTTGCTTCCCAGCGTGCTCTCCTGAGCAGAACAGGGGAGGGAGGGGTAGAGCCATGGGAAGCTGCCCTCGCTCTGCAGAGGAGGAGACGGGAACCAGGCATCCTGTGACCAAAACTCCTAGAGTACTCATACTAGTCCCGGACCTGCTCTACTCCGTGCTATTCATAGTCCTTTACCACCCTGACCAACCTCATCAAGTACATACTACTATGGCTCATTTTCTAGGTAAATCTAATGAGGCACAGAGAAGTCCAGGCATTTGGGCAAAGGCACACAGTAGCAGAGCTCGGGACACATAGTGGGCCTTAATTCCCAGCCACCTTTCTGTTGAGGTCGCCAAAATGCTTGGGGACAGCTGTGAAGTGTCAGGCAGATGTCAAAGGCCCAAGGGGGGCTTGTCAGCTCTCAAAGTCCGGCTGCACAGGAACACTGACCCCTCCGCCTTACCGTCTGGGAACCGCAGAGGGGTCTCCATGGCCCTTGCTGCTTGTGGCTCGAGCACGCCCGGGCCCTCGGGGTCACCCCAGGCGGGGAAGGCTGGGAAGGGCAGGTGCGGCACCGCATGCCCGCCCACCTGCGGGGATTTATTGCCATCCGCGCGAACGAGCCGCGGGGCGGGGCACCGTCCAGGAAGAGATGTCCCGGGGCCTGTGCCTGCGGCGCTGGTCTGCAGCTGCAGGAGGCCGGAGCCCGCCCGCTGGCCTTGACCGTGTGCCCCTTCCTCTCCCCCACAGCCACGTCCCCGTGCAAGATCCTCAAGTGCAACTCTGAGTTCTGGAGCGCCACGGCGGGCAGCCACTCCCCGGACGACGCCCCCGAGTTCTGCGCCGCGCTGCGCACCTACGCCCTGTGCACCCGGCGCACGGCCCGCACCTGCCGGGGCGACCTGGCCTACCACTCGGCGGTCCATGGCATAGAGGACCTCATGAGCCAGCACAACTGCTCCAAGGATGGCCCCACGTCACAGCCGCGCCTGCGCACCCTCCCGCCTCCCGGCGACAGCCAGGAGCGCTCCGACAGCCCCGAGGTCTGCCACTACGAGAAGAGCTTCCACAAGCACTCGGCGGCCCCCAACTACACGCACTGCGGCCTCTTCGGGGACCCGCACCTCAGGACTTTCACAGACCGCTTCCAGACCTGCAAGGTGCAGGGCGCCTGGCCGCTCATCGACAATAATTACCTGAACGTGCAGGTCACCAACACGCCTGTGCTGCCCGGCTCGGCCGCCACCGCCACCAGCAAGGTAAGGCTGAGGCTCGGGTGGCCCCGACCCGGACACCGCCTGCAACCCCTCCTCCCGCCTGTTCCTATTTCCGGTAAATGGACTGATAATTTACAAAAGAATGTTCTAGATGGTTTTTGTCATGAGATAAAAACTGACCCTGAACCACCTCTTCACGTTGCCGGGAGCATGATATTTCTCAAACTGCTAGAGGCAGCCCGCTGGGGCTTTGTGAAGTCCATTTTCCAGGGTCAGATCCCATAATACACATGTTACTTTTTTTTTTTTTTTTTTTTTTAATTGGGCGGCATAGAACAGGCCGGTGTGACCAAACACTGCTAGGCAAGGCAGGTTGCGAATGCATTGTGCGTAGGAAGGGTACACACCTCAGGAGGCTTAGATCCGGTGGTAGGCATCCTCCTGCGCGTGCTCACGTGCCTGGGCCCGCCGGGGTCCAGCTGGAAAGGGGCTTCTTCCTGGGGTAATTGTCCACAAATTTTAGGAACACTCTCCAGAACCCTTGGTTTCAAGCTTTTGATATGCTTTTATTGCACTCAGACTGTGTTTTGGTAGAACTCCGGCATTAAATCCCGATAAAAGAGAAGCCCTACAGATGTGTCTCCATCATTGCCCCGGGCGGTGGGGAGCAGCTCCATCTGCCCCAACACGTGAGCCCAGCACCCTCGGAGGTGACGGTGGGCCTGCCCAGGGATCTCATGTGGCTGCACATTTACAAACTGAACAGATTTTAGAAGATAGTGATTCTGAGCCCCTCTCCAGGCTGGTATGGCACGAGATCTCTGGGTGGGGCAGGCGTGTGCGTGTTTTTAAAGCCCCCAGTGATTCTGGCCCATGGAGGAGGTTAGGGACCCCGGCTTAGAGGCCAGAGCTCTAGGATGCTAATGGGGTCAGCAGGGCTGCAGGGTACCATCCTGCCTTTTCTTTGTCCTGTGCCTATCCGGAGAAGCTGCAGGCCCAAGGCAGAGCGGCTCTGGTGTCTGGGAGCCCAGGGGAATGGAACAAGTGAGGATACAGAAGCAGCTTACCGGGCATTGCAGGGGCCACCCATGCAGCTTTTCCCTCCTCCTTCGGGCCAGCCCTGTCTGGCTGGGGCAGCTCTCTTGGACACTTCCCCAAAGTGGGATGTGCCTCTCCACCCCAAGTGCAGTGAGCTGGGAACGCTGAGCTAGCATTTGACCTGGGCAGGATTGCTCGGCAGACAGGCATGTTCTCATTTGCCATGAGAGGCAGTCCCCATCCGGGGCACGAGAGGCCACGGAGAGCCGGTCATCATCTGGCCACAGAAGGCCTAAGTCTCTGGGTGGCAGGACTCGGGTCCTAGTCACAAAGCCACAGCCAGAGACAGCCACGGATGTGGCCCATGGCCCAGGCACTTGGACACCCCCATCTTCTCCCTCTCCTACCTGCTTCCGGGGAGGGTACCCCATGACCTCCTATTCAGACCTCAGCCAGAAGGTGCAGCCTCACGGCCAGGAGGCTGGTGGGCTCTCAGAGTGCAGGGGATGGGAACCCCTGGGCCGCCTCAAGGGCCTGGCCCACCAGAGCTGCTGGGAGGGCCCAGACTGGCAGTGGCTCTGTTTTCCTACGAGAAAAGCACGTTGCAAGGCAGCATGTTGGGCAGTGCCAGGCTGGTCCACAGAGAGCGTTTCTGTTCCTTCCTGTCCCTCCACACCCCACAGGAGGACAGCAAGGTGACCTGCAGCCAGGAAAATTCCCACCATCTCCCTCTGCCCTGGTGGCCCCCACATGCCTCCAGAGGGTCTGTTTCTGGGCCCAGCTGCAGGATAAGAAACAAATGGGTCTTTGCCCCATGGACGCCCTAGCAGGCCCTTGGCTGCAGGCCTTGAAGCCTCGCAGGCGGGAGAATTACCCTGGCCGCCTTCTCAGACCTCCGCAGAATGGGGGGGGGGGGGCCGCGTCAGGGACCCAGCCGCCTTCCCTGGGGCCCCTCCACCTACCCACCTCCCTCCTTCCCTAGAGCCAAGATAAATGAACGCCAGGAGCCTGAGGCTGCAGCTTCTAAATCGAGCAGCAAACAAGCTGTGGGAGGGGACCCCGCCTCCCCGCCCCCCACTGGCAGGGGCACACACGGAAGTCTAAGGGTATAAGAGCAACATCGTAGACTTCAGAGGCCAGCTCCTCCTGACCCAGCCTGCTGTGGGCTCCAGATGTGATAACAGCCCAGCCCCGATGCGGGAGGAATTGTGGTTTGTGACCGGCGAGCTGGGCTGCTGCCCCCACTGACTGAGGGGGGTGGTGACGGTGGGAGCAAGAGCCTTTAGGCCACATCCCGCTGGGTCCCACAGGCCGGGGTGACATGCCCGGGCTTCAGATTCCCCGATACCACCCGCAGCTCTTCCCCGGCACACCCCGGGACCCTCAGTCCAGCAATGGTGTCCCCAAACCACGTGGATTAGGGATCCAGTCACTTGACTGTGTTCTCCAAAGGCCCACTGCACCCCAGGCCCCCGGGGACCAGGCAGCCATGCCCAGTCGGGTGGGAGCTCCCCTTTTCCTATCCCAGCTCGGGGGCTCCAGGGAGTATGGGGGCTCCCAGCAGAGCTCAACTGACCCTGCCCCTTTCTGCTGTGACCTCGGGTCACCTCAGCCTTCCCAGCAGGCCGAGAGCCCTGCGGCCTACTGTTACCTCCTCACCAGCCAGGAGGAAGCACGAGGCTCGGCCCCCAGAGACCCAGCCGGGACAAGGTGTGTGTGTGGCCAAGTCAGTCTCGGGCCCCCAAGCAAACCGGGGTCCCCAGGTGAGAGACGCCAGTGGCTGCTTTCCAGTGCCCTCGGCCTGCCCGCGCCTGTTCTAGGCCTCTGCCCTGCAGGTGTGTCGGTTTTGTTCATTCGCTGATTCCGAGCCAGCCTCTGGGCTTCCTCTCTCCTGGCCACTCCCAGGCTGATCCTGGAGGACCACAGCAGGGGACCGTGGTGGGGGCTGGATGCTCTGCCCTGAGCGGCAGGGAAGGCCTCCTCCAAGTCCGTCGCAGAACTTGGTTAGAAGGACGGGAGCGGGAGCCTGGGGGAGAGTAGGGGACAGGAGGGCCGCGGAGCCAGGCAGAGCGTGCGAGGGCGGCCTGGAGCCTGGAGGGAAGCACAGGAAGCCAAGGGGCTGTTGTCTCCGAGGGCTGTTTGCGCCTCCTCCCAAGAGCCCTCTCAGCCTCTTCTGCCCACCTGAACCCACTGCCCTGGCCCTCCCCTTGCCCCAAGGGGCCATGGCTGATTTCCCAGGATCCTGGTATTATCCAGCCCCGCCCGCCCCTCCCTTCTCATAGGTGATCAAGATGTTGTGTTTTCCAGCCCAAACTGATGTTTTAGCCAACTTTCCACTGCCCTGGCACTGCCTTCTGGGCTCAGCCCCCAGCTCCACCGCCCTCCCTCCAGCTGTGCCCTGAGCAGCCCATTGTACAGATGAGAGAATCGAAGCCGGGGCGGAGAGGAGCTCAGGCCCCTGCCTTCCCCTGCCCCCTCCCCCATCCTGGCTCCACCTTGAACTTACCACCTAAGTCATCTCAAGCTGCCAGCCCCCTGGAGGGTGAGCTCCTTGAAGACAAGGCTCTTGGACTCTTTGCTCCCCTTAGGTGGTGACGGCCCCTAGCACCGGGCCTGGTGTGGTGGAGAGGGCCTCAGGGCCCCTGGGAAGGGGAGGCAGCCGCTCCCGTGGCCGGGCTGGCCGGGAGCCGCCAAGCTTTCGACAGGCCCCTTCATGCTGTTACTTGTGGTTGGGTCCCTGGCACTGGTGCTGTCAGCCTTCCAGGAGCTATCTCCGCGAGAGACGACGGTTGGAGGGAAACCAGCCCTTCCTGTTCCAGGAGACGATGGCACTTGGAAACCAGTGGTCCCCCCCCCACCCCCGGCTCTGCTGCACACCAGGCAGGGACACCCGAGCCCCTCGTCGCTCGCCCCCTCCCCAGCGGCAGGACCACCCACTGCCCAGACCACCCTGCTTGCGCCTCCCGGCCCCCCACAGGCAGCCTCCTCATCGGGGCGGGCGCCGCAGGAGCTGTGAAGTGGCCTTTTCTGTCGGCCAGGGATGGTAGGGTGAGGGCAGGGGTCCGACAGGTAGGGCTCCAGGCGGGAGGGAGGGGCTGCAGCCCCTGTGACATCCCACCGCCAACCTGGCGCACACTGCTTCCCAGGACTGGGCGGTGGCCTCACAGGGAGGGACGGGGAAATCGAGTCCGGTGCCCACCCCGGGCCTGGAGTCTGGCAGCGCCCTCCGGCCTCCAGCTTCGGAGCGCCAGCCCCTCCTCATGTCCCTGCAGACAGCAGAATGCGCCCCTGTCCGTCCTGACCCCTCCCCGGGCTCCAGCAGGCACAGCACCAGGGGCCCCAAGATTTCCAGGGACCCACGAGAAAGCTTTCATCTGTTTTCGGGTCAGAAGGAAAGAGCAGCAGCATCCAACCTCGACTGCATTACTCCTGATAGCACTGTGGTCACAAAATGCAAGTTTAATATTTTTGAAGGAGGAGGCGGCCCACAGAGGCCCAGGAGTCTGGAGTCCCCGGAATTCCCAGCTGTGGCCTATATCTCATCCTCAGCTTTCTGAACATCAGGGTGAGAAGGGGGAGTTTCTCTCTGAAGGTCCAGGCCCCTCGTGCCCTCCTGGCCCTTTCAGCCCTATGCTTCACCAGTATGAGCAGCAATGAGGCCGCCGGACATGTCCAGCCGGGCCCTCACTTCACAGGAAGTGACGAGGGGCTCGGGTGTCCCTGCCTGGTGTGCAGCAGAGCCGGGGGTGGGGGGGGACCACTGGTTTCCAAGTTTTGCTCAGCCTAAACTTCAGTTCCACACCTGAGGCTCCAGGTTGAGGCTACTCCCTGCCTGCTTCCCGTCTGTGCCCCTGGCCACCCCCGCACCCCCCCAATTGGAGCCACACTGCCTGGCCTGTGGCCCGGCCCCAGAACACGCCTCGGGCCCCGGCCTTTCTGGACCCTGGGCCTGAGCTGCGGTCCTTCACAGCTCTCCTGCCCCCCTTGCCCCTAGGATCTGCTTGTGGTTTCTAGTGGGCCTTGGGCTTGTCTTACTCATACTGGTTGGCCAGAAACCCCCTTAGCACTCTGCGCATCCGGCCCTCTCCTCCCAGGGCTGTCGTCCTAGGTCTTCGCTGGGCCCCTCCCACTGCCACATCGCCCGGGGCACCCAGTTTAGCCACAGCCAGAACATCTGGGACCCCCTCAGCTTGCAGACCGTCTGAGGAGTTATGGCACCCCTTGGGGTTCCCGTTAGACAGCTGGCTGGGCCCTTCCTCTCCTGGGGACAGGGGGCAAGTTCTAGGAATGGTGGCCCAGGGGGTGAGGGTAATGTACAGGTTAGGGGGATGGGGACTTAGCAGGGGGCCCCAAAAGGCCTGGGTGCTCTCTTACCCCTTGACCCGGCCTCGCTCCCTGGCCATGGACAGGAGTTCAGGTCCCAGCTGCCGTTGGGTCAAGGGGCAGTAGGCTTAAAGCCCCAAGTGGTGAGAAGTTGGCCCCTGGGAACAGGAATGTAGGAGCGGTGGTTGTCTCCCAAATTTGACTCCTGTGTCCAGCCCGTGCAATCTCCCTGGTTAGGATTAGGGGGAAAGAGCAGCCTGGCCCTTCACCCAGGATAACAAGGGGAGATGCTTGCTCCCCAGGCTGTCTGTCTCCATCCTTCTCCTGGGCCTCCCACCCTGGGGGCTTGGGGCCAGAAGGAGCTCAGGAGCTGGAAACCAGGAGACTAAACTCTGCTCTGCCTCTTCCTGCAGGTGTGACGTTGGGCAAGTCACTTAACCTCTCTGAGCCTGACTTGTCCCCACTATAATGGGAGGTTGTGTCCTCCTCTCCTGCAAGCCCCACAGGACTAGAGGAAACAACAGCTCTACCTGCATCTTCGGTTCTCAGGAAGGCTGATCCTAGCAGAGCCCCCTACCAGCTGCTTCTCCTCCAGCAGCTCAGCTCAGCCCCTCACCCCCCGGCCGCGGGCACAGCAGACCTGGCTGCATGCTCAGCCTGGAGCACCCCATCTTCCTTACTCTGACTGGCGCCCTCCTCCTCTCCTTCTTCCCCCTGCTCATGGCCAAGGCCTGGCCAGGGGACCTCGGGGCAGCCCTCCCACCGTGGCATCCGCTGGCCTCTGAGTGCCGTTCTTTCTCTGAGCATGAGTCTGTCCTCTTCCACCTGCCGTCATGTTCACCCATGGCTCACGGACCTACCATTTGGTGGCAGGTCCGCTGGCGGCTTGAGAGGTCACATGAGGTGGTTATGGACCGTTATTAGTTTCCTGTAGCTGCTGGAGCAAACCCCATAAACTCAGGGTTTCCAATGAGCAGAAATGTATTCTCTTGTAGCTCTGGAGAGGAGAAGTCTGAAGTGTATCTTCCAGGGATAACAAGAAGGTCCTTCTGGAGGCTCCCAGGAGAAATCTGTTTGGTACCTCTTCCAGCCTCTGGTGGTTGCCAGCATCTCTGGCCTGTGGCCACCCCCCTGCAGTCCCTGCCTCTCTGGGAAGAGCCTTCCCCTCTTCAATGGTCCCCTCTCCCTCTGCCTCCTTCTTAGGACACATGTGAGTCTATTTAGGGCTCACCCAGCTAATCCAGGATAACTTCTCCATCTTGGTGCCCGTAACCTAATCATGCCTGCAAAGTGTCTTTACATAGAAGGTAACATTCGCTGGTTCCAGGAATTAGGGCTTGGTATCTTGGGGGCCATTACTCAGCCTACAACAATAGATAATGAAGTTTTATTTTTAATTAGCTGTGCTTTTCTTTTTATGGTCCACCTCTATATATAGTAAATGAGCTGGTTTTCTATTTGGGGTCGTGATCTAAAGTTCACGTTCTAAGTCAGTTTTTGTTTTTTGTTTTTTTAATAAAACAATTTGGGTTTTGTTTTTTTTTTTTATTAAGTTTTTAACTCCAGTACAGCTCACATACAATGTAACATTAATTTCAGACACGCAGTATAGTGATTCCGTACATTGCCCAGCGCTCCTCAGGATAAGTGGCCTCTTTATCCCCATCACCTGTTTCCCCCATCCCCCTCACTCACCTCCCCTCTGGGAACCAGCCAGGTCCCCTTTGTCCCCTAGAGTTAAGAGTCTGTCTCTTCGTCTCTCTCTCCTTTTTCCCCCTTGTCCTAGAGTAAAACAAGTTGTTTTAAAGAAAAACACTGGGGCGCCTGGATTGCTCAGTCATTGGGTGTCTGCCTTTGGCTCAGGTCATGATCCCGGAGTCCCGGGATCGAGCCCCACATCGGGCTCCCTGCTCGGTGGGAAGCCTGCTTCTCCCTCTCTCCCTCCTCCTGCTTATGTTCCCACTCTAGCTGTGTTTCTCTCTGTCAAATAAATAAGTAAATAAAAATCTTAAAAGAAAAAAAGAGGGTCACCTGGGTGGCTCAGTGGTTGAGCCTCTGCCTTCAGCTCAGGTCATGATCCCAGAGACCCGGGATCGAGCCCCACATCGGGCTCCCTGCTCTGTGGGAAGCCTGCTTCTCCCTCCCTCACTCCTCCTGCTTGTGTTCCCTCTCTGGCTGTGTTTCTCTCTGTCAAACAAATAAAATATTTTTTTAAAAATTTTAAAAAAAAGAAAAACATTAAGGCATAATAACACAGTGGGACCAAAGGTGACCAAAATGGGGAAGGGATGGCTCCAGGCATCATGGGGGTTCCTCCCGTCCCCAGCATCACCAGCATGGGCTGGGCCCCCCGCCCCCCACCATCTTGGCGCCGCTAACGCCCACTCTCCGTGTCCTTCCCCACCCAGCTCACCATCATCTTCAAGAACTTCCAGGAGTGCGTGGACCAGAAGGTGTACCAGGCAGAGACGGACGAGCTCCCCGCCGCCTTCGCCGATGGCTCCAAGAACGGCGGGGACAAGCACGGGGCCAACAGCCTGAAGATCACCGAGAAGGTGTCTGGCCAGCACGTGGAGATCCAGGCCAAGTACATCGGCACCACCATCGTGGTGCGCCAGGTGGGCCGCTACCTGACTTTCGCGGTGCGCATGCCCGAGGAGGTGGTCCACGCCGTGGAGGACCGGGACAGCCAGGGCCTCTACCTCTGCCTGCGGGGCTGCCCCCTCAACCAGCAGATCGACTTCCAGGCCTTCAGCACCAACGTCGAGGGCCCCGGGCCCCGCAGGCCGGCGGCCGCCAGCCCAGCCCCTGCTGCCCCGGACTCCTTCCCGTACGAGACGGCCGTGGCCAAGTGCAAGGAGAAGCTGCCCGTGGAGGACCTCTACTACCAGGCCTGCGTCTTCGACCTGCTCACCACGGGCGATGTGAACTTCACGCTGGCCGCCTACTACGCCCTGGAGGACGTCAAGATGCTGCACTCCGACAAAGACAGGCTGCACCTGTACCAGAGGACACGGGAGCCGCCGGGCCGGGCGGCCGCCGCGGGACTGCCCCCCACCCCCCGGCCCCTCCTGGGCAGCCTGCTGCTCCTTGCCCTGCTCCCCGCCTTCCTGGAGGCTGTGGCCGCATAGGGCCGAGAGGGGGCTGCTGCCCGTCCCTGAGCCGGTGGGCGGTGGCAAGGGGGGCTGGGGCCGTCGGGGGGCGAGGGGGAGCCTGCAGGGGCTGCAGGGGTTGGAGCGGAGGCAGCCGCTGGCCCGCGGGCCGTGGACAGTCACCTCAGAGCTGCCCTGGGCTGTCTGCTGGCACAGGCTGGGGCAGGCGGTGGCCTCCCGCCACACCCCGCACCCTCCGTCAGGGGCCCGTGCAAGGTCATGGTGACTGGTGTTGGTGACAGTTGAGCTGCGTGAGAGAGGGGGCCACTCCCCTTCACCCGCCCTGCAGTGTGAATGTGCAAAAACAGAGCCCCTCGGGCTGAGGCCCCGCACCCCGGCCCCGCCAGAGACACTGGGATTGATCAGAGTCGAGCTCCTCTCCCCTCACCCCTGCAATGCACTGAAACGGGCCCCGCCGACTGCTGCCGGCACCCGCCTCACGCACACTCACTCACACTCACACACTCGCACACACGAAGCTGAGGGGCTGAGGCACCCGTGAGGCTGGGCCCCCAGGCGGGGCCTCCTTTCCCCTTGGGCCTTAGGACGACTCTGGTCGGGGGGCTGCGTGGCATCTTTAGCAAATTGTCATCCTTTGACCCCAGGGTTGTGCCCGCCTGCTTCCTCCCTGCCCATGGCCTCCCTGCCCGTGGCCTTCCTGTGATTGGGAGAGAGACTCCCACGGGCGGCCTGGCTGCCGCGTCCCAGCTCCGGCCCCGGTTCGCGGGCCCCTGCCTCGGAGCCCACAGCTGGGCCAGCAGGTGCTGTCAGAGTGAGGTCTGGGCTCCGACGCTCTTCTCTGGCCCCTTCCCTCCCCAGCCCCCATTCCCCACAGTGCTTAGGAGGTCGTGTCCTCATGTCTAAATGTCTACACAGAAGTACCCCCTTGGTTTCTGTCCCCTTCTCTCCAGCAGGTGGCAAGAGCCCCTGGGCATGGGAGCTTGGGCCGCAGGGCGTGGGCAGGAGGCACGGTGGACGGGGCCAGCTGGCCTGCCCCGATCCTCTTCGTTCTCCTCACCTGCCCCTGCTCCCCACCCATCCACCCACATCTGCAGGCTTCTCAGCCCTGAGCTTCCCCGGCTGGTCTTGTCCCTCTAGTCCCCTCCCTCAAGCCCGTGGCCACACCGCCGAGAGCCCAGCACCCACCTCCTGTGAGCTCAGGCTGCCCATCCGAGAAGCCCCGAGCTAGTCCCGGCCCTGCTGCTGTTCTAGAGAACCCAGGGACCTACACCAGGCAAGGCTCCACTCCCAGAAAGGTGCAGAAGGGCAGTTGCCCACAGCCCCGCACTGTCCTGGCCCTTTGGCCCCCCGGGCAGCCCTTCCGCTGTGCCCCAGGGACCTCTCATACACTGGCCAGGAGGCTCCCCGCCTCCCCTCCAAGAGGTCCCCTCTCTGCCCAAGCCCAGGGCAGGCAGATGGGAGGCACGGCCCTGGCCCACCCTGCTGGTTTTTAGATGGTCCCTTTGTTGGAAGTAAAAAGTGAAGCACTTTATTTTGGTTGTGTTTGATAGCGTTCTGCTTGGAAGTGGGGTCCCCTCGCTTGTCTGCGACCGGTGGAGAGTATCACCGCATGTACATATTGTAAATTATTTATTAACAGCTAAATGCAAGTAAAGTTTGGGGTTTTTTTGTTTTGTTAATTGCTTTTGGACTGCGTGTTGGAATTTGCTTTCTGAATAGACTGGCTCCATCGGAGGGGTGCAGGGTTGGCTTCCATGGGGGGCCCCATGTGTGTGCACATGTGAGGGGAGTGGCCGGTGCTCGTGGAGGGTTTAACACAAGCTCCCTCCTTCTCTAAAATTACTTTTTCTCCTTATGCGGCTCAAGGGCTCCAAGTGTCCTCACCCCGATGAGGCTGGAACAGTTTCAGGGACAGATGATGGACACATGGTTGAGGGACATGAGATGGGGGGGCGCGAGGGTGGGTGGGCTGGTCTCAGACTCAGGCCGATGCTTGTCTGCTGCCGTCAGTCTAGGAGCCCTAGAGCTGGGACGGGGGCTGCTGCTCTCCCCGCAGGTCCCCTGCTCACACAGCCCAGGGCCAGAGTGGCAGCTCCGCAGAGGGGACCGAGACTTGCTTGGGGCCAGGTTCCCTGCCAGCGGTCATCACATTCACCTCTTCAACCACTCAGATGAGTCAGGAACAGATTCGTGCCTATTTTGCAGAGGGAGGCTCAGAGAGATGAATTGGTTCGCGTAGGGTCCTTGGCCGGGCAGGGCCATGGTTGTTCACCGAGGTCCGTTAAGCGGGGCCATATCCCAGGGTCCTCTTTCCTAGCTCTGTGGCCTTGAGCAAGCCACTTAACCTCTCTGGGCCTCTGATTCCTCTGTAAGGTGGGGAGTGCCTATCCCATAGGCTGGTTGGGAGATGCAGGCAGTTAATTCCTGTAAAGGACTTAGGACAGGGCCTGGCACACAGGGAGTATACCAGGACTGCTATCCCTCCTTTCTCAGAGCAGGAAGGGCTGAGTGAGACCATGGCTGGGAGGAGAGGGGAGAGGGCCACACAGACCCTGGGAGCTTGGCGGGGGCGGAGAGGGGGTAAGCTGAAGGCTAGCAAGGGAAGGAATCCAGAGAGTGAGCATATGACTAGTCCAAACTGAAGGAGAAGGTCAAAGGCAGGAAGAAAGAATGTTCTAGAACCCAGATCTTACAGAGGCTCCCAGAGGGAGTGTGGGATTCTGGGCATTGGCAGGAAGAACCAGATTGGAAGGGACGAAACAAGTCTGGACATACCTACACATCTTACCCCATTGCCCAGACTGTTGGGACCAGTAGGCCTCTCTCTCCCTCTCCCTCTCTGTCTCTCTCTCAGTAGTAGCGGGGTTGGAATAACTCACAGGGGAGGCGCCATGGTGGCAGCAAAGCCCCTGGCATCTGACCAGCGTAGAAGAACTGATCATGGAGAAGCCAGGGCACACGAGATTAAAAGTAAAAAAATCCCGTTCACCCTCAGATGAAAATGCTACAGCACTTGCCAGAGAATATTCTTGGTTTGGAATTCGTTCAGGACCCTAAACTTAACCAGCTGGAACTCTTTCCTAGTACCATGCTACTAGTCGCCCATGAACATGGAAATTTGCATTTCATCATGAATATGGAACAGAGTCTTAAGCTAAATGATCTCCAAGAAACGGCTTCATCTTGCATTGCGGGCTAGGTTTGGAGCAGCTCCTCTGAGCCAGCGAGATGGGGGCCAGCCAGCCTGGGGGTGAATGCATTAGCAGATTGAGGTGTGCCCCCCCTCGCTGCCCCCCAGCACACTGATGTGTGGCAAAAACTCTTGGAGAGTCTGTATGGCCAACAGAATTCATGAAAGAAGACAGGAGGGAAAGGGCTACTGGAAACCCATGCGTGAGGGTCATTCATAATGAAGGGGGCACATTCTGGGGTGAAAACCATCACCGGGACCCCGGGGCAGAGACGCGGTCGAGCCAGGCACGACTAGAGCGCCTCAGTGATGCCGGGAGCCTGAAGCCCACTTGGCATCCAAACTGGCTCTGCCCGTCACTCGTGTGTGGTCCCCCTTGGATTTTGGAGCCTCAGATTCCTTATTTGTAGAATGGAATTATGAGTAACGACCTCCCGAGTTCATAGAATATCCAAAGAGCTGACACACACAAATTGCCTGACTCGGGCCCTCGGGCAGCCCTCGGGGGTCACCCAAGATGGCAGGGCCCTCCCTCCGCCATGGTGCACGCGCTCGCCTTCCCTCGCGAACTCCTTCGGGGTCACTTGCGCTGGGGGCGTGGAGCGCAGTCCACGGACTGCCTCGCCTTCTCGCTGGAAGGCCAGTCCGCACATAGTGATGCGATCGGATGCCCCAGGGCGACCAGCATCCCGGGGACGCAGGCTCCTCTGAGAGGGACACCCACCCAGATTGGAGGGTGGGAAGAGTTTTGCTCTGGCGGGGTCAGGGGAGACCTCTGACCAGATCACCTGCATGGATTTGGGGGACAAAGAGGGGGGAGCCCTCCTATGCCTATGCAGAGAGCGGCCCAGCAGCAGGGGCAGCAGGACACCAGGGGTCGGGGCGCTCTGAGCCAGTGGGCCGGGGCCAGGTGCGGCTGCCGAGCGGCTGGAGGGAGCCCGGCAGGCTCACCAGCGACGGAGGGGGATTTCATGTCTTGTTGCACCTGCCAGAGGAACCCATGTGCTGCTTCGAGCTTGGGTTTTAAAGGAATCGCTCCAGACGGGGAGATGGGGGAGAAAGAGGAAGCTGGGGGGTCTGGCTCAGAGTTGGTCAGAAGGCGGATGAGGGTTGGTGGTGGACGGGCCACGAATGGCCCACTTCAGGCATAGCTTGAGGGGGCTGCAGGTGGGCTTTGGCTGGTGGGAGAACCAAGGGAGGGTGCCGAGTGTGGGGGTGAACGGGGACGTCGCTTACTGAGCCGTGGGAGGAGTGTGTCAGGACGCTCTAGTCAAAATTCTACGTTGGGACACATTGGAAACCACATGCAGCCGAGTTGTCTGTCTTTTTCTTTCTTCCTCTTTTTCTTTCTTCCTCTTTTCCTTTCTTTCTTTCTTTCTTTCTTTCTTTCTTTCTTTCTTTCTTTCTTTCTTTCTTCCTTCCTTCCTTCCTTCCTTTCTTTCTTTATTTCTTTCTTTGATTTCTTTATTTTGAACGTAGGAGAGGCAGAGGGAGAAAGTGAACCTCAGGCAGATTCCCCACTGAGCACGGGGCCCCTCCGTGGGGCTCGATCCCATGCCCCAAAGATCATGGCCTGAGCCTAAAGCGAGAATCGGACTCTCAAAGGACAGAGCCACCCAGGTGCCCCTGGATTGTCTTTAACTTTTAAATTAAATGATGTACACATCGCAGGAAGTAATGTTTACAGAGCACAGGGCTCACAAAAGGAGCGCCCAGAACAAAGGGCAGGTGTTCTCCTTGAACAATGCTGAGGCTGGTGAGAGTAGCAGGTGTCACTCGGGGGCCAGTCCCAAGGCCATGCCCTGGCAGAGAATCTCAGGAACCTCAGGCCTCGGCGGACAACCGGGTGTATGGGGCCTGGGCCATATCCTTGGAAAAGGACAGCTGGGCTCGCCAAGATGGGGCTTTACCCCAAATACCAAATAGGGACCAAAGTTCTGATCCCAATGGGGAAAATGGTGGTAAAATTGTACAGCAGAAAACTCAAAAAATAGCAAGGAGCACTGGGAGGGGCGTTATCGACTCTCCACAGCTACTGGCTAGTGTGCGGGGACTAGAAGGAGGTCCGTCCCACTCCTGAACTTGTCTCTTGCAGGCTGCGTGACCTGAGACTTCAGTATCCTTGCCTGTACACAGGGATGCTTGGGAAGACCAGTGCAAGAAATAGCAGAATATAGGGAGCATGCCCCGAGCAAGCCGCACACCCCAACAAGCATCCACTCCCTCCCCTTCTCATCCCACCGGGTCACACCGCCTTCATGGGCTCACTGCCTGAGCCGGCGTCCAGTCCAGGGGAAAGCTCCAGAATGCCAGGAAGCTCCCTGGCCCACTTGCTGCCAGGCTGACTGAGACCTGGAGGTCCCACCCTCTAGCCTCACACGCAGGTATCTCCCCGTGGACACTAAGGGCGGGGACCCTACTTTGTGCCATGGGTTCCTCTCTCAGGAACGACCCAGAAATCACATCTCTTTGGTCTGATCAGCCTTACTTGTCCAAGCCTTGAAGCAATTAAAGAGCTTTTTGTCCAGCTCCCACCTGGGCTGGAGAACTGTGGTGTTGTGGTCACGGGTCATGGGAACCCCACACACCCTAAGCAGGAGTCTAAAGACCTCTAATTCCAAGGAGGCCCCCACTGTCCCTGGACAGTGAACTGCCCCCACCCCATCCCCCGAATTTGTGGGCCGAGGATCCCGCTGCCTTCCCCATCCTTCCAGGCCGAGGATCCCACTGCCTTCCCCATCCTTCCGGGCCAAGGATCCCGCTGCCTTCCCCATCCTTCCGGGCCGAGGATCCCGCTGCCTTCCCCATCCTTCCGGGCTTTCTGCACTTTGACCGTTCGATCACTTGCAGCCTGTGACGAGGGTCCACGCCCCGAAGAAGAGGAACAGAAAGGAACGCTCTGGCTCTCGGGAAGGCCCCCAGCAGAATGGAGTTCATTAAGACATTGCAGGAGTGCGAGGACAAGGCCTGGCGTGGTGGGGGCTGGGCTGTTTCTGGGATCAGGGGCGCCTGGATCCCAAGGCCAGGGCCGGCACATCCGCAGGCCTGACCCCGTCCTTGCCCAGAGGAGCCCTGGGACCGCTCCTGGGTTCATTCGTGCTCACTTCACGCCTCCCTTCCGCAGGAAGCAGAGCCCCCCTCAGGCCTGATGCGCTTTCTTTGTCTAAAGTCGTGTTCTGACCGTGTGGCAGGGGTGAGGGGCAGCCTCATCGTCGGCGCCAGCTGCCTCCAGCAGTGCCTCCTCCACGCTGTCGTCCTGCGGAGCAGACACCTACATACGACCCTGAACTTGAGTCTTGCAGGTGCCCCGACAATTTTCACAACACCGCTGAAGGCACATGCCATGGCCTCGTTTCCAGATGAACACCCACACCCTCACATCTGCCTGCGCTCCCCTTGATGGTGGAGAAGGGCCTCAGTGGAGTCAAACCAGAGTTCTGATCCTGGGTCAGCAGGGAGTGAGGCCAGACCCCCCCGGAAAGCTGGGTGGGTTGGGGGACTTCAAATCTGGACCCTGAAGAGAAGAAGGATGGTAGAGAGGGTCCCTCAGATCTGAAGTCCGAGAGGCTTAGGGACCCAGAGGGAGATGGTGCCGGGGTGCCAGTGGCTTCTCAGCTGGGTCACCTTGGTCCCGGGGTGGTCCTCAGCTTCCGCAGGTGGGGACAAGGCTTCTCAGCAACCCCAGGCATGACCCAGCTGCTGCTACAGACCCTCCCCCATTGCCGCGGGGACTGGAGTCATGCCATGACACCTACATTTTGGGGCCACCTGCCCTGTGTCAGGCACTCGGCCAAGTGTGCGTATGCAGGGCCCCTGAGCGGCCTTCAGATCGGGGTTGGGAGCCTGGACCACCGGAAGACAAATGCCAAGGTAACGGCCGGGGGCCCTCTCCCCCCCGGACACTACAGGATGGTGGCAACATCCGCCATGTTGACCTAACACACCTTTTCCATTGCTAAAGACTGGAAATGAATCCCTAAGGCAAGTGGCCCACAGCCTCCTCCCTCTGGGGATCCATCCTGTTGGTCTAACACAGCAACGAAGTCACTTCTCCTCTCCTTTCTCGCCATCCCCTCCCCATCTTCCTTTCTTGCACATTTTTAGGTGCATCTCGTGTGGGCCCCGTCACAGTCTGGGTTTGGGGTCCATTCACTGATTCCAGCGGCCCGGTGAGGTGTCAGACACTGTGCTCAGCGTTGGGGACAGTGTAGTGACCCCAGCGGATGAATGTGCCCGCCCTCCCGGGGCCAGCTTCTCGGAGTGAGAGGCGACATTGCAGGAGTTAGGTTGCTGTGAGCAGAGCAGGGAAGAGGACACGGCATGGCCAGGCGCATGGCAGGCTGGCCGTCCCCACTTGCTGGTTCTCTGCCCCTGAGCCAGTCCCCACATGGCTTCTGTGTCCCCCCACCTACCACAGCAGGGAGGATCAGGACTGAATCACAGGGCCTGACGGGAATACAACGACACTCCGCAAAGGTACTTGGGTGACAGTGTTGGGAACCGTTGAAGGAGGCGGTGACAGTCTGGCCTTCAGAGGTGGGAGGAGCTGGGGCGGAGTTTGAGTTCCAACATGCCCCTAGATGTGTGACCTGCCGTCTCGGGGCCTCACGATCCTCAACCGGAAAATGGGGAAAAATTCCGCCTCCTAGGATTTACTAGGATTATTTTTCGTGAAGACGAGATTATTAAAATACAACAAAGTGACGGGCGCAGAGCTCGACCCCCGGTCTCCATGAGCAGATGGTGGGCTCTGCTCCCCGGTGCGTCCCATGGACAGCCTCACGTCTAGGCCACGAACAGCTCAGGGTTCCCAGACATACGACATTGACATTCGTTCAGACCCCTTCCAGGGTTAATATTTCCCCAGGCCCTCCCTCCATGGCTGGAGTTTTTATAATTCATGAGGCTAAACATAAATCCTTAGTGGTAATAAATTGTAATTATAGATCCTCTGGGCCATAAAACCCAAACGCTTTTCTAATTAAGCCCAAACAAAATCACAAAACCATGTGACGCAGGTGGGATTGTCCAGGCCCCTGTCACTGGTGCCAGGGAGTGACGCTGGAAACTCTCTGGACCCTGTGAAACCTGTCGCCCTGTGTCCCCGTGCCCCCCTGGCTAAGGAGCATGGGCCCCTCGGCTCCAACACAACTCTAGAGTCCTGGGTTCTTGTCTCGTCCCCACTCTTCCAAATGATCCAGGGTTTGCTGAAATTACTTCTTTCAAATGTTCATCCAAAGGAAAATAGAAAAAATTTAAATTCTTCCAGATATCTCAAATCATGCCCGTCAGACATCTGTAGGCTCCCAGTCTGGGAACCACTGAGCGAGCACGCCTCGTGGGAATGAGCTCTTCTGATTACAGGAGGCCTCAGAGAGGATGGGACGGGAGCAGCGAGCGCTTTAGGGCAGTGGGGACACGGAAGGGACCGTGTGGGGACATGGTGAGGACATGGTGACATGTGGAATGCGGTTCAGAGGAGGCAAACAGGCCCCGTGGTGGCTGATGGGGCAGCAGAGGCCCTCCGGGCAGGGAGGGGCACCGGGTGGGCTCGGCCTCGGGACAGGCTTCAGCCCGGCCACACGGAGGACCAGTAGCTCCGAGCAGTCAGGCCCCAGTCTTTAGCATGTCTCAGGCACGGCTCCCCCATCAGGTGTGGGCGGGACTATCTCCCCCCATCCCAGGTCAGAGTAGTCCAGGGTGCACCTGACTTGGAGGTGGGCAGTCTCCCCGGAGCCCACGCTCTCAGCTCAGCGGCCACGAGAGCCCTGGTCCCCTCGCTGGAGCCACGGTCCCTGTTATGTGAGCCCACGCAGTTCTGCACTGGCTGCTTCCCCCTTCACACCTCCCTGCCTCCTCATCCTCGTGCCTGGTCCAGGGAATCCGCGGCCGGGACCTGGGGCCACAGAGCCAGCCGCCTGCCCCAGGACAGCCCTCCCAGATACTACAATACTAGAATGGGACCAGAATGGCCAGGGAGCTCCTTACTGCCTACCTGGGGCCTCTGCAGCTCGTCCTTCCAGTCAGCTCCCTGAAGTTCCCTCAATCCAGCAAATAAAGGGTTATCCTCTAGCATGCCAGATGTTCCAGAAGAGAGTACCTGCTCCTACCTGCTTGAAACATCACCCGGGGTGAGGAAGGCTGCCTGCCGTGAGCCAGACTCTGGTCTGAGCCCCCAACTGCTCAGCCCTCGGGGCTCCAAGCCCAGGCCCCAACGGCCCACACGCAGGGCACAGCTGTGACAACGTGGAGGCACCAGAGTGGTCCGGGGCTCCGATGGCAACTGTGGGCCCGGGAAAGGGGCAGACAGGATGGAAATGGGAACAGCAGGGCCCAAGAAGGCTGCTCAGAGGAAACCAAGCTTGAATTGCATCTTGAAGATGAATGAGACTCATCAGGCAGCTGGAGGTAATGGAGGGGGAAGAGGGACAGCAGAGACCAGTCTGGGGGGCTGCAGTTAGGGGGCTCCAAGAGAGTGGCCGGCAAGGGCAGGTTACAGAGGGCTGCGGACCCACGCCAGGAAGCTTAGAGCTAAGGTGAGGATCAGGGAGAGTAGAAGTGATGCCTGGGCCTGGGGCTCAGGCCCTCCCTCTGGCAGCCACCCAGAGGGCAGAGGGCGGAGGGGCTGGTCCCAGAAGGAGAAGTCTGCACATCCCCGGAGGACGGACAGAGTCCCTGAAACAGGGGCTGCGGGGAGGGAGAGAGCCCTAAGAGGGCTGGGCCCGGCCGCTCAGCAGCCCCTGGGCCTCCTGCTGGTGGAGCAGGGGAGCCTGGCTTCTTCCTGCAATCCCCCGTCACACTTCCTGCAGGGATGAGGTGGCACCCCCGTCTCTGGCCCCGCGTGGGCTCTGTGCCCCAGGGAGGCGCCCACTAGGGCGGAGGAATGACGGTGGGCCTTAGCAGGGAGTTTCTGTAAATTTAAGTGTTGGCCGCGAGGCAGGCTGTGTGTGGGAATCTGCTGCCCCCTGCAGGAAGATTCTAGAACCACAGTCACTCAGGACCCTCAGTCTGGGAATGAATGGGAATGGCTCCTCTTCCAAACACAAGGGGCAGGCCCCCAGCTCTGGCGGCAGGAGTGGTCTCCACTGAGCCTGGGGAGGTCTCAACACCGTCCTCTGAGGATGATGACAGGTGCAAGCCTGTCTCAGCCACCTGTGACGTCTCTTACCCCACCACAGCCTGGCAAACTCTCGCTCTCCGTTATTCTGTAGTCGAGGCTTGCAGAGGGAGAAGGCCCGCTGGTTCAAACCGAGCTCTGTCCCCTTCCTGGATCCACGCCTTCCCCGACCACCGCCCCCCTGCCCCAGGGCTCAGCGACCAGCACCCCTGTCCCCATGCCCATCTCCTGACTCCTTTCTCCCTGGCGCTTAGGTAACATTTTGTCCTGCTGCTGCTGGTCTGGCTATTCCTTGCCAGCTCTCAGCTAAGAGGGTAGGGCCCACATCCTGGTTTGCCGAGGCTGCGTCCCCAGCTTCTAGAATAGGGCCTGGCCCACAGGAGGTGCACAAGATCTTAATCAAGGGAAAAACGTCCTCTCTCGTGACTGTCTGGTCCCCACAGGACTGTGAGCACCCTGCCAGGTCTTCCTACTGGGTTTAATCTCCTAGAGAGAGCGCTCTTTCTGGGCCCCTCCAGTGAGCTGGGATCCGCGAGAGGAGCAGCCCTGCTAGTCTTGGAAGTTTCTGGGCTGACTGCCGCTGGGGCCTAATGCTAAGCCTGGCCTGCCCTCCGGGCTGGGCAGGAGCCCTCCTGGGTATCCCCACCCTCCCTACCCCCAGCTGGGACTGGCGAACACCAACTCCTTCTGGGTAGTGCAGGGCAGGGGGCGGGGGGCGGTCACAAACCTTTCCCTTTAACACCGAGCTCTCACAGCAAAAGTACATGAACCCTAGAAGCCGCGTCCTTTGTGTGCAAATGAAGATGTCCAGGCCATCTGCCCAACTGCACACAGGGGGAGGCCAAATGGAGAGAACACACTGCCCTTCCTGCCAGCCCCCTGTATGAGCCCCGGGCCCCCCAAGGCCACCATGGTGCGCGGGGTCAGCAAGAACCGCGCTAGAGCAATGGTTCACAAAAAAGTTCAAGAAAAAGATACCAAGTGCAAACCCTCCATGGGGCAGCTGGCCCTGGCCCCAAGCAGTATATATTCTGCCTGTTTTTGAGGTGAGAAGCCTGTGTCCGTGTTCCCACACAAAGCCAGATCTCATGGCCACACAACTGGAGGGGAAACACCCAGACCTTCAGTCTCGGGGGTGGGGTGGGGGGAAGGTCCCGCAGCACCATGTGAGGCCCGATTTCTACAGGACCAAGAGCTTGTATTGGGGTGGGCTCTGTCTCTTTCCCAAGGCAGGGAACAGAACAAATACAAGCAGGTTGGGAGACAAGGGACCTGAGTGGGATTCCAGGAGGGCGGGGCAGGCACCGGGCAGCTGGTCGGTAAGATGGGCCTCCCAGGCAGACCAGGTCCTGCTCCTTTAAGAGCCACAGGTTGGAATCCTGAGTCCAGCCGGTCTGGTTTCAGTAAGTGACCTTTCTGCTGGTGCTAATTGAGAAGGACTTGCTATGATGCCAGACATGCGAGGCCCTGCCAGGGATCAGGGAGGGGGCCTGGGCCTGCTTCTTCCAGTAAAAGGCAGGCTTCTTGGCAGGAGTGGGTTTAGAAGCCGCGTTGCTATTGTAAATCATAAGCTGATTATTGCAGCGCTTTAAAGTTTCCCAAAGAGGTTCCAGCCGAGCTGTGAGTTGCAACACGATTTTAAGTTCGCGGCAGAAAGAACCTTCAACTCGAGCCTTAGGCTCAAGAACTCCAGGCGCTAAAAATCCCAGCCTCTCCTTCCTGCTCAGGCCAGGATGAACGAGGTCCCCCGCCGCCGCCGCCGCCGAGCCTCCTGGGTTGAGTCACCCGAGTTCACTGAGCCAACATACGGGTTTATTGGTTATCAGGAATTAAGAGCTTCATGAAGATCGGAGTTTGGTTTTGCAGTCCCCTAAGTATTAGCAAAACCCCTTGGGTCTGGCAAATTCCTCCAACTCCTATTCAGATAGGATCTCCACCTGCGGGCTGTGCCACGCTTCCTCGTCTGGGCCTCGCAGGAGCCGGGCCTGCCCCTCCCTGTGCCAAATTGCTAGGGTTAACTTTTGTGTCAGTGTTTCCATTATAAAATGCCTTTTCCCTTTTCATGAATATATAGCCCAACTGTTAAATTACCCTCAAGACTGTAGGCTGGCAGACGCGATGTTTTCACTTCCTCTGGATGGAGCCGGTGGTGCAAGACCCCTATCCCGGCGACACAGGCCTTCACATGCACCTTCCCGGCTCCCTGGCTCCATCCCCGGCACCGCCACCTCCACCACGGGAAACCAAGGGGAGCTCTGCTCCCCCGGAGGCTGCAGCTCCCCCAGCTCGTCCTGCCCAGGAGCCGCTGGGCCAGCTGCTATTAGCCTCAGCAGCGGCTGCTGGAGTTGTATCTCAGAAACTTGCGGTGGTCAGGTCCCAGACCCAACATCGCAACTGGTGCCCGAAGGAAAAACAGGGGGACTGTAAAGAGCCCCGTTTCAGAAACCAGTGAGCAGCCTGAATGACCCAGACGCGGAGGGGAGGGAGGGAGCCAGAGGTGGGCTCATGGTTCTCACCAAGGCAACGCAGTGTTCGCCCAATTCTAGAAATCCTTAGTAACACTTTTTTAATATACAAGAATCAAAAGTACAGCAGTTTTACAATGTAGGAAAATTTAATACATACTATATAAACAACATTATTTACATCAGAAATCACTAGGACAGTGGTATTTTTCACAAATATAAATTAATTACTGTTTAGTCAACAGGTTTTAAAAGTCCACAATTTTACAATAAGGAAAAACCATCCGTCCCCAAACATGTGGGGTACGGACGGACTAAAGCAGCCTGGACCCTTGGCCTGGCTCTCCTTGCCCGACGCGGTAGCCCTCAGACGAGCCGGAAGACCGCTGGCGCTGGGCCCCGGGCCACCGCTCCTGCTGACGAGTGGATTTTGGTCTGTAGGATTCCAGTGTCCCTGTGTGATTCGTGACTGAATTCGTAACTGGATCGCGTGTGCACCACACGCCCTGATGCAGCTCTCAGGCATCAGGCTAGAAATGTCTGCAGCACGGTGTGAGCAGTGTTCTGGTTTCCCGGGGAAGGGCTAAAGGAATGACTAGAAGGGGAGAGGGGGGCCCGCGGGCCATGAGATCGGGCTCTGCAGAGGGCCTGTTTCTCTCCGTCTCTGCAAAGACCACAGTGATGGACCTGGGCCTGCCCGGCACCCCCCCAGGCTGGGGGCACCACGCTAGTCCTCGCCCGTGCTCAGACCGCAGGTGATGCTGACTCCCCTCTTCCTCCACCCCTGCTCTTTCTACCCAATTATTAAATCCTTCAAAGCTAGGCTCCGTGGAATACCACCCTCACAAATTCCTGGGGCAGTTTATCCCACCCGCAAGGGAGAGAATTCCTACCTGTGCAAATGTGGTTTTGATAAAAGCATACAGTATTCATACTGATTTAGGTCAGTGAGGAAATGCCTTTTTCCCAACCTACTCTTCAAATATAGCTCAACACCTAAAATAGATGCTTTTACGGGGATACTGTAATTTTATAATCAATTTAACACTGATCTGGCGAATATTGCCTTTTGCTACATCATATGGCACTAAAGTCCCAAATGTAAACAAAAGGAAGTTCCTTTTTCTTCATGATGAGACATCTTTGGGAATAACTCGCACCTCCGATCACCCTTCCTGAGTATTGACAGGGCCTCCGGTAATTCCTCCCAGCTTCCTGCTAAGGGAAGGGGGACGCCGCACCTCCCAGAGGACACAGCCTGACTTCCCACGGGGAGGCACATTCTGGGGCTCATCCGTCCCCCCACCCCAAGGGCTGGGCAAGCCAACCTAGCCTTCCGCTCTGGCGTGGGCAGGAAAAACACAGGGCAGTGTCAGTACCGTCAGCAAGCAGCTCGGCTGGTGCCGGCCCAAGTGGACGCGTTCTTCCCTCACCCGCAGCCGCCGCGGCCAGGAGCTCCGTGCACTGCTTTGAGCTGTGCCACGGGCGTGCTGACCCCCGTCGAGCCGACGCTGAACAACCCAACCCCAGCGCCACCAGGAGATAAGTGAGGACGGGGCAGGCCCACTAAGCTCCCAGCACGAGCCGTGAGCACAGGGACTCTGGCCAGCCCCAGGGTGCCGGCGACAGCAAGCGGCAATGAGCCGCCAAAGCCACCTGTGCTTCACTAAGGTGCTGGGACCTGGGGGCTTCTCGGTCAAGGCATTAGTGGTGCTGCCCGGTAGCGGCAGGTGAGTGAGGATCACTTCATGACGCCCTCACAGATGAGTTCCGGAGTTTAACCCTGTGCGTGCCCGACGGGAAGCGCTTCACCAGCTCTGAGCCTGGACGCTGTCAGGCACGGCGTAGGTTCAAGTCACTTATTCCACCTAGAAAGGCCTTTGGATAATTCAAACAACACTGGCAAGCGATATTTTAAATGGATAAAACGGAAGGCCCAGAATCAGTAGAATGAAAGGAGCCTGATGAATTGGTGCAGCCAACCTGCCTTCTGCCTCCATTCGAGCCTGGCGGGCCTCTGACCATCGGCGCAGTCCCCCGGCCTTGGAGGCCTCCCAGTTTGCAAAGACTTTACCTCAGGTTTACACTTTATTTGATCTCATGCTAAACAACACTGGAGTTCAATTCTGCTGCCGCCTGACTAGCCGTGGGGGCCTGCTCCCCGCAGGTCATGGAGCCTCACCCGCCCGCCCGCCACACGGGGTCAGCGGACATGGGCTCCCCACCCGCACCCCCCACCCCGCCAGCAGCAAGCCCTCGACTGACACTTCTCGTCCCAGGATAAGAAATCCACCAGGGATTTCGGGTCCCTGGCCACACCGCGCCCACCCCGCCCCACTTCAGCCCACTCCCAGCCAAGGAAGACCCGTGCCAAGGCCCGTGCTGCCCCGCTCACAGTACTCAGAAGGCCGCCAGGCGGGCGAAGGAGGCCCACTCCGGAGACCAAGCCTTTGAAATGTACAGATAGTGTGGGAAAAATTAGTGTTGGTCGGGAGGCGCCGCCATGGAAGCCGCTCCCCTCTGTCCCCCTGCACCACTGGTGTCATCTGAGGCCCGAGCGCATGGTTTCTCCCAAGAACACAACTGAGGAGTGTACCCACTGCCCTCAAGTCCCACGCGGCGAGACCCAAGCCCCGCTCCCTGTCAGCAGCATGTCGCGTCACAGTGAAGCAATCGTGTGCCGTCCAGCAGGTCCCCCAGCCTGCACACACACGCCCCCGCCCGCCCGCCCACCACACCCCGGCTCGGGGCGCACACACCCCGGCAGCAAGTACTCGGGACTCTCAGATCCCGTCTTCCTTCACTGGGGAAACACAGCCCACGAAGCTGGCACACAGAAGTCACCTCTTCCTCCCAGCCCCATCACAGTGACAGGCCAGGACCAGGCTAGAATGGGACGGGGTGTCAAAGTGCAGGAGTGGCGACCCAAACCCAAGCTGGACCGAGTGAGAGGCCCCCCACTCCTTGAGGTGCCCCTTCCAGCGGCAAGCTGACAGCAGCACGTCCAGAAACTCCACTCACTGGTCTAGGGAACTGGCTCCTACTGGATCAGACCAAAAACATCCAGGTGCTTAATGACTCTTGCTCTCCCCTTCTTTCCCAGCTGTCCTTTATGTTTTCCGAACATTCCAGTTATAATCTGGGTTGTTTTTCTGTTCTAGTGATCTCTCCAAAGGAGACCTGTGATCCAGGGGTGACTTGGAATCATGAGGAGACTTCTGAGAAGGGGGTGAGCGAGGGTCTGAGCCTGCAGGGTGCAGGGGAGGCAGGGGCTGTTTATATTCCCCCAGTTTGTCTGTGTGGAAAGAGCGGTAATGGTCCGAGGGTCCTTGGCCGTGGTAGCCCATAGGGGGGCGGTGGTCAGACATTCGTCGGAAATCCTGCTGGTGGTAATTTTGAGGCCGAAATTCATCGGATCTCCTCCGCTTAGAGTCATGATGGTGCCTGAAATGGAGATGCAAGGATTAGCTGGAAGACCGAACCCATCCCCTTCTCTCTCGTCCACTGGCTCTTCCTCATGCACTCATTTTCAAGGACACTTCCAAAGCACTGTTTGCAAATGCTTACATTACCAGGAATCGAAAGAAAAAAAAACACCCACAAAAGTAAAAAACAAAGGGCTATTTTATACTTATTGGCAAAACATATCCTATGAAATGACATAAGCCTCAAGTCTGCAATGAAACAAGTACACACTTGAATTCACTGGTGGCTTTGTAAAGCCGTACTCCCCTCAGGAAAACTGGCAAGATCTACAAACATTTTCATATTCTTTGACCTGGCCCAGGAGAAAAAGAGCCACGGAAATTATTTGAGAAGCTATTAGTAACAGCAAAAGCCACAATCAACCTAGTCAACAATGACTAAAGGGTTAATTAAATTATTTCAAAAACTGATTCAATGTGAAGAGTATTAAAATTTCTAATTAGCACCACAGTAAACTTGTCATCCCATTAGAAGAAAATAGGTACACGTCAACAACAAAAAGACAACCCAATTCAAAAATGGGCAAAGAACACAACCACTTCTCTGAAGATCTACAAATGGCCACTAAGCACATGAAAAGATGTTCAACATCTCTAACGAACATTAATCATCAGAGAAATGCAAATCAAAATCACAATGGACTACCCGATTCGCACCCACCAGGAGGGCCATGTTATACATACACACACACACACACACACACACACACACACACACACACACACACGTGCATAGAGGGTAAGTGGAAAACAGGTGATTTTCTAAGAAGTCAATAATATAACTCCCATATGACTAACAATTCCCTCCTAGGTATATACCCAAAATAATCTAAAACAGGTATTCAAACAAGTACTTTTACACCTGTGTTCACAGAGCACTATTAACAAGCTCCAAAGGTGGAAACAATTCAAACGTCCATTAAGAATGAATGGATAAACAATACACTGCTATGGAATATTACTCAGTCACAAAAGAAACAAAGTACCAGCACACACTCCCCGTGGATGAGACCCAAACACAACTGCTATTCAAGGAAGCCAGTCACAAAAGCCGCACCTTGTGTGATTCCACTTATACAAAATATCCAAGGGAAGTAAATCCATAAAAACAAGATGCAGAGGGGTGATGAGGAGGAGCTGGGGGACGACAGAATGGAGTCACTGGCTAATGGTTATGGGGGTTTTCCTTGGGGTGGTCAGCGTTTGCAACGTGAGAAAATGACGGTAGCGCGTTGTGAATGTATTCAATGTCCCTGAATTGTTCACTTTAAAACAGTTAAACTCATATTATGTGAATTTACAATCAACAGTGATTCCCTGGGGGATGGAAATCAAATGAGACGAAGCTCGTAATAAACGCCCTCTCGGCCTTGAGACAGTGTCCGGGCCTCAGCCAGGGAAGAGGGGACTTCCAGAGTTGGGAGGCAGGCGCAGAGAGAATTCTGCACACAGAAAGAAGTTCAAAGACATGCGAAGGGTTCCTTGCCCCTGGGGATTCACTGAACACTGGTCAGGATGTGCATGTGAAGAAACCACCCAAGGCGAGGAAATAACCACCCAGGTCAGAGGTGCAAGTGCCCTGTTCTCAGCAGCTGTACCAAAAAACCTCAAGCTTCAAGGGACATCAGCAGAGTACAACTGAAGCACTCCTGCCTCGGTGTGGGAACAATTAACCTCTGTCAGAGGTGGACTGCTCCCATTCTGCCCAAAGAATCTCAAGAGCAAGACCTGAAAGGATCAAACCGTTTGCAAGTAACCTGTGTCTCATGACAAAGCTCCAGGATGTTCACAGGAATATAAAATATCTGGCACCCAGTGAGGCATCTAATCAAAAATTACTAGGCATGGAGAAAACCAAGAAACTAAGCCCATAATGAGGAAATAGGTTAACCAACTGAAACTAACCCAAATGGTAGAATTAGCCAACAAGGGTATAAAAGCTATTTATAAGCTGTATTCCAGATTTCAAAAGGCTAAAGAAAGATTTAAATTGGGGGTGAAAAAAGGCCCAAGACAACTTCTATAAATAAAACTCCAATGTGTGAAATGCAAAATATACTGGATGGGCCTCAAGGCAGGTTAGACATTGAAAAACAAGTCTCAGTAAACTTGCAGACATAGCAATAGAAATCATCCAACAGAGACAAAACACAAAATTAACAAAAAAGTAAATATGCAGAGCATCAGTGAGTTGGGAGACCAACACAAACAGTCTAATTATAGGTGCAATTAGAATCTTCAAAGGAGGTGAGAGAGGGAGGACAGAAGAAATAACGGTAAAAATATATTCCTAATTTGATAAGAAAGATAACCCACAGATTCAAGAAGCTCAACACTTCCCAAACAAAACAAGCATGAGGCAAAACACAGCAAGATGCACTATAATCAAATTGCTAAAAACTAGTAATAAAGGAAAAAGCAGACGTTACGTAGAGAAACAAAGATAAGTGACGGGTTTCTTCATCAGAAACAGTTCAAGCTGACAGGACTGAACTGTCGCTCCAGAATTTATACCCAGCAAAGGTATCTTTCCTACATGAAGGCCAACTAAAGGCTTTCTCAGACACAGAAATGCTGGAAAGAACTTATCCCCAGCAGACCCACCTAAAATGAAAAGTTCTTCAGGCAAGAGGGGGGGAAAAAAGTGATACTGAATGGAACTACAGATCTAGACAAAGAAATACACAGCAAGTGCTGACCGGAGCCCGACAAGAACGACCCGGAAGGAGGGGCCACGGGGGACACAGCCCCTCTAAAGCAGACAGCTGCTCCTTGGCCTGAGCCACTGAGCTAATGCGTTACCAGACCCTCTGAAAAAAGGAGGTATTTATACAAAACTTCCCAAATTTAAATTCAAGTCCAAACAAAGCATGCTATCAGCCTAAGGAAAACCGAAGCTGCTGTGAGGTTAAAATACAGTCAAGTCCTAAAATGAGAAGGGATCAGTAAAACCTCTTCGGCCCTTCCTTGTCGTTACTAACTCTCACAGATCACAACAGCAACTGGTTCATAATGGTCTTGGATAGCTGGAGACAGGGTACGACTTCAAAAGCCCTTCGCCCACCCCTCAACTGTGGGCTCGTGGCAGACAAGGACCATAGGCTGGGAACCATCTCAGGATCCTGCCGCCTGAGAACCTCGCACCAAGCTTAATAAAATGTTAGAAT
Source organism: Spilogale gracilis (assembly GCA_004023965.1). NCBI lineage: Eukaryota > Metazoa > Chordata > Mammalia > Carnivora > Mephitidae > Spilogale > Spilogale gracilis. Next base: position 3,652 of record PITA01007059.1, on the reverse strand, counting down.
CTGCAACCAAATTAAGGCTTTCACCTCTCTACATTTCCTCAGAGGGAGGCAGAAAACTTCTCCTGTACAAGCAGAATGACGACAGGGCAGATGGCTCCCTGGGACCCAAAGAACACAACTTAAGGCCTGTAACTTGGCACTGAACCCCTTACTAGCCGAAGTGTTCATCTCCCAGGCTTCCCTCTCTGGGTGCTGACCCTTGGCCTGGGCCTGTGACAACCTATTTCATTTCTTTCCGCTTAGCAGACCACCCAGTGGCAAGAATTAGCCCAAGGCAAGAATTAGCAACCCCTCCTCTTCCTCAGCCCCCAGGAAAAAACTCAAAAACCTCTACTTTCAACCATCCACTCAGCACTGGGTGTCAGCTGCCTACACCAGGATTCCTCCCCCCCACCCTGAGGATGCCCTGATGGCAAGAACATCAACTCAGGCCAACTAGCGACCATGCCTGACACATGACGAGATGGTCAATGAACATTTCGCAAGTACGCGAATGTGTATGTACTCATCTCTCCTCAGTAAAACTCCTGGAGGATTAGCACCTGGTGTCTCGAGACCTTCGGCCTACCTGTCGTAGTAATCTCTGTGTCCCCTGTGGTCTCGGTCACTGCTGTACTGGTCATAAGGTCTCTTTCTGGACAGGTTGTTGGGTCTGTAGCTCCCAGAGCGGTGGGCATCCATGTGCCGCCGGTCCCCATAGTGGTGGTCCTTGTACCAGTGCTGCTCATACGGGTGATGCCTGTCACTCCCCCACGGGGCATTGTTGCCACCGCCGTAACTGAACTTCCTTTCCCTCTGCCAGTCTCCTCGATCTGCAGAAAAAGAAACAACAGTTTCACGACTGCCACAAGCGCTGAATTTCACATCTACTGAAAGGTTAAACTCAAAGGCAGACACGTGCTATAGAAATAAGACATTAAATTTGCTCCTTTGTAGCCTTTTTGCTGCTGGTACTCATACTCGTACCGAATCCCAACATTATCTCCCTCAAATTTTAGAGCAAAAGAAAATTCACGGCCTTTCTCTTATGAAATCCTAAGAACTAGATGGCTTTTTATTTTCCAAGACTCTTTAACCTTCCAATCTGGGGCAGACCCTTAAAATGAGATCTCACTCACAAAAACAAAACCAAACATGAACTGAGAAAACAGAACTTGCTGAGTTTCACAGCCGCAAAGTACTATGTTCTGTTCACGCGTCAGAAGTTGATCTACCTGCCGGCACCGGAAGCCGTGCCTGGCTCCTGGAAGTAGTATTTCCAGACTACACGTACGGATTCCGCTCCTCTCTCCCAGCCCACACCAGTGAGCCTCCTCCTGTCCAAAGTAATATCTTTAACTCTGGACTGGGATCAGGATGCTACCCTCTCAAGGACAGAGCCAAACTGAAATGTTTTTGCTTCCTCAGCCTCCCATTTTCCCTGAGGAGAAGAATTACACGTACTTGAATCGGAAAAGGTAGTGAACCCACAAAAGTCCAGGAATGGGGGCTACAGTGGGTGCAGGTGTGACCCCAAAATATATGTCCACGCAGAGCCTATAGTGTGAGTTTACTTGAAAATAGGGTCTTTGCGGATGTAATTAAGGATTTCGAGATGAGATCATCTTGGATGTAGACTGGGCCCCGGAACCAAGATATTCCTCGACGAGAAAGGCAGAGGGCAGTGGGAGACAGACACCAGGAGGGAAGGCCATGCAGCGACGGCGGCAGAGACGGGGACGACACGGCCGCCGGACAAGAAGCACGGAGGACTGCCACCAGGCACGACGCAGCAGGACAAAGGCTGGGAGCAGAGTCTCCCTCACGTCTCCCAGGAAGAGACAACCCGAATGACACCCTGACTTCAGACTTCTGGCCTCCAAAAGTGTGAAAGAATACATTTCTGTGGTTCTAAGCCACCCAGTTTGTGGTCCTTTGTTTTTGTGTGTGTGTGTGGGTTTTTTTTAGATTTTATTTATTTATTTATTTGACAGAGAGAAACACAGCCAGAAAGGGAACACAAGCAGGGGGAGTGAGAGAGGGAGAAGCAGTCTCCCCGCCGAGCAGGGAGCCCGATGGGGGACTCGATCCCGGGTCTCCGGGACCATGACCTGAGCCGAAGGCAGTCGCTTAACCAACTGAGCCACCCAGGAGCCCCTCGTGGTCCTTTGCTATGGACAACCGAAAGCTTAGCTTAGAAGGAACCGTGTGGCCTCATAGGAAATCCATCGTCCATCTGCAACTATGCTAACGCCCAAAATAAGCTGCCAGATAGATGTCTCTACTCAATTTTGCTGGTTTTCGCAGCATTGTTGTATAGAGCTGAAGAGTAACACCATGGAGGAACCCGGGCAGCTGACTCTGACAGTCAACCAGGGGCCTCGAGTCTCTGCTGACCCGGGGTGTGTCAGGCCAGAGAACCAACAAGTAAAACACATTGACTATGAAGCCAAATAACTTAATGGACAACAACAGAAAAGAGACACCTTCACAACATGAAAACAAATCACTTGAAGCTGGCTTCAAACCAAATGGAAAGTAGTATTTCAAACAGGGTGTCAGTGTCTGTCATATAGTGGAGAAGCTTACACTCAAACCAAGCCACTTATTTCCAGAGAAACCAAACAGTGCTTTTCTTTCTTCTTGAACCTGCCATGAGGTAGGTCACTGGTCAGGAAGTACTGAGCTATTAAGGAGATGGGTGAAGAATCCAAGACTTAAATAAAGGACTTCAGTGAGTGAACTAAGAAGAGTTCTTTCAAAGCATCAGAATATAAAATCAGTGATGTCACACAAATAACACAAAACCAGTGTGATCCCAGGAAAAAGTCAGGACAAATAATACAATTAGATCTACGAACATGGAAATCCTGCCCAATAGCAATTACCTTTTCCCTTCTCAATCAAATGGTGATCAATTAATTCTGAACTACTTAGATTTTTAAGATTAGAAGACATGGAACTTCTGCTTCCATGTAGGGTAGAGCAACATGCAGCAGGTACACTTTGCAAAGAACAGTAAGAAAGGCCACGTAAACAAAAACTATCTGTTTGAAGACTTCAAAGGACAGCCAGAACCATCAGAATTAGAAGGAGTAAGACTTCAAAGAGCAGAAAAGTTCAAAGACATAAGAGGTGACTGCAAACTACTGGATATTTACCCCAAAGATAGAGATGTAGTGAAAAGAAGGGCCATATGTACCCCAATGTTCATAACAGCAATGGCCACAACTGCCAAATTGTGGAAAGAGCCAAGGGGCCGTTCAACAGATGAATGGATAAAGAAGATATGGTCCATATTTACAATGGAATATTACACCTCCATCGGAAAGGATGAATACCAACTTTTGTGGCAACATGGACTAGATTGGAGGAGATTATGCTGAGTGAGATAAGCCAAGCAGAGAAGTCAAATACCATCTGGTTTCACTTACTTGTGGAGCATAAGGAGTAACATGGAGGACGGTAGGAGGAGGAAAGGAAATGGGAAGTGGGGTAAATCAGGGAGGGAGATGAAACACGAGAGACTTTGGACTCAGAAACAAACTGGGGGTCTTGGAGAGGCGAGGGTGGGGGGGATGGGAGAGCCTGGTGGTGGGTACTGAGGGCACCTGTTGGATGGAGCACTGAGTGTGGGGCATAAACAATGAATCTTGGAACACTGAAAAAATAA
>PITA01007058.1:60161-94801 GCA_004023965.1 Spilogale gracilis | reverse complement strand
AACAACAACAACAACAACAACAACAACAAAATGCCTATTAAAGTTAAACACAATGGTAATCATCAACCAAGGATAGGAAGCTGAAAGCTTTGACATAATAATACTAAATGAACTCTTTATTCATGAACTGGGAATATCAGAAATCCTAAGTAATTTCCAAGAGACTTATGTGACAAAAGCCTCTTGACCTGGACCGTGATATGTCACTCATAATGATTCCCACAACATGAGTCTGTGAGGAGTGAACAGGCCAGGAGATATCATCAAGCCAGGGGTCAGTTTGTTCTTTGAAAGGCTCTATCTGTTATCGCTGGATAACAGGCTGGACTCCGCAGCTCAGAGGCTTGACTCCAGCGGAAACCACTCGCCCGCTGCCCTATGTGAATCATTACTGTCAGAGTATCTGTGGGGTTATCAGGAAATCTGAAATTGGGCCCTGACATTTGAATTCTAAAGAAAATGTTCCCTACTTGCCTTTTAACACATTTATCTATTTTAAGCATTCACACTAAAACTGCATTAAGTGCTTTAGATTTTCTTACGTGTCTTGTCCCCAAAGCTATATAATGTGATTAGACGTTTTCCCCGTTTTTGGTTACTTGGTTTGGCAGGGGTTACTTTATTTTGATCACTTGGTTTTCGCATATTTTCCCTTGACTGACCATTTTTTGGGTAGAGATGACAGTTTCATTGGTGCATCTGAAAGATTTACCTCAGTAAGACCAGCGTTGCATGCAGAGGGAGCTGCTGACCTTGAAGCATGCAGATACACAAGGCATCACACAGAACATGCCAGAGCTCAAAGAGCTGGGTTCAAGTTAGAGGTGACAAGGAAGCCAAGTGCATGGTAAAGGCTACTCCTTAGTGATCATGAGGCTTGCATAAAATAACAAGGCTAGAAGTGTGTAGGACCCTCATCTCTATATATGGTCATCAGCATTAGTGGCTGTAACATTTTTATAATAAAATATTACTATCGTAAATCTAGCATGATTAGACTACCTGCAAGTGGAGACTGCTAACCTTGTAAGAATCAGGAGATAAAACAATAGTCGAATGCCTTTCCTTGCCCTTCCACTTTGCCTTGTCTTTGTGGGCAGCCTCTGCTCAGTCCCTACCAGAAAAAAGAAAGGAAAGAAAGGAAGGAAGGAAGGAAGGAAGGAAGGAAGGAAGGAAGGAAGAAGGAAGGAAGGAAAGAAGGAGAGGAAGGAAGGAAGGAAGAAAGGAAGGAAGGAAGGAAGGAAGGAAGTGAGGGAAACAGGGAGAGAAAAGAAGAAAGGAAGGAAAAGAAAGGAAGGAAGGAACAAATGAGAGGAGGAAGGAAGGATAGAAGACACCAAATGTCAGATTGTTTCTTTTTTAAAAAAATGTTTTTGGGTTTTTTTAAAGATTTTATTTATTTGACAGAGAGAAACACAGCCAGAGAGGGAACACAAGCAGGGGGAGTGAGAGAAGGAGAAGCAGGCTTCCCGCCAAGCAGGGAGCCCGATGTAGGGCTCGATCCTGGGACTCCAAGATCATGACCTGAGCCGAAGGCAGTCGCTCAACCAACTGAGCCACCCAGGTGCCCCATGTCAGATTGTTTCTAAACCTAGAATAGGTTGAGACAAAATATGTGGGTTGTCTTGTTTTGTTTTATTTTATCAATAAAGGGGGGTACTTCAGATAACTTTTCAGTCATCTGGCTTTTATTTAATGGTGAACTATGGCTTCACTGTTTAAACACTCCTCTTTCTTGACCTTTAGAGCAGTATTTTGCTAATCATAATTTCTCATTTTTCTATTTTAAGCTCTTCTCCTTTCATCTGCCCCAAAGTATACCCCTTACTCTCTAATCTTTCCACTTATATTTCCTTTCTGGAAGACCATAATCACTTCTATGATTTTAGTAATCATCTGTAGGTAGAAAACTCAAATAATCACTATAAACCCATGACCTCTCTTTGAGTTTCAAATTTATAAATCTAAATATCTGCTTGGCTCTCCGTAGATAACTGTATGCATTTTAATCCTCATTATGTACCCAGTTGGACACATTACTTTTTCTCCAACATATCAGTACATTGCCACACTTCATTTTACCTCATGTTGTAGAATCCTCTTGTTCAATGTAGCGCTCTTTCTGGATGGCACCTCCTCATAACCGTCAATCATAATAATCTTAGTCTCTTTCTAAAATCTGCCCTGCCTTTGTTTTCCTATAGTCGAGGACGTAGTTGAATCCTTCTTCACTTTCAGCCCAGAAAAATATAAAATACTCTTTCCTTGACCACCACATTTACCTTAAACAAATATTTGACCAAAATGTCCAAAATTGATTAATTAATTAATGTATTTGTTAACTAACTGGTATGCACCAGGTACTGTTAAGGGTCTTGAGATTCCAGCAGTAAAAAAAAAAAAAAAATTACCCTATCTTCAGTGAGTGACAAGGAGGAATGTCACTTTCAGTCTGAAAATAACAAAAGTGTATGGAAACTTAGTTTAGATGTGTTCAAGGAAACTATTCAGTATTAATTAATACATGAGAAATAGCTGTGAGAAATGCATGTGTGTGTGTATGGGGGGGGGTGGACGCTGGCTGTGGGGGTGCAGAACATTCCAAGCACAGAGAACAGTATATGCAAAGACCCCTGGTGGAAAAGAGCTTGGCATGATGAAGGAACAGAACATCACAATGAACACTGGGACACACTGAATAAGGGCTAGAGTGATGGAGTGATGGCAGGCAAGATCAGAAAAAGGCAAAAATCACATCATTTCTTGTAACCTGTGGTATGGAGTTTGCATGTCTCTGAATAGCAAGAAAGACATTAAATGTTTGCAAGTCTGAATAATGAAGTTAATGCTCTGTAGAATAAAGTTTAAGTTCAGGCTTTCTAGCATGACAGAGGTCCATTACAACTCAGCCTCTGTTTCCTCCGAGCTTCATTTCTTGATACGTGATGCCTTACAGTGGGCTTTAGTGGTTCCTCTACCCCTAAAATTTGCTGGTTTATGCCTCTGTGGCTTTGTTGTTTTTCCCCTTTCTGAGAGTACTCTTCCCCACTTTCTTTGCTGAGCTTTTATATAATTTAGATGTCACTTCCACTTCATCTCACCTTTGGGAGCTTCAGGCAAGCCTTAGCAACATATCTTTTGTGATTTTACATGTGTGTGAGATGCATGTGTGTATCTGGAGACCATTATTATGTGTGTGTGAGTAAACACACGTGCATATGTGTACATGTATAAGGCTTTTTAATAAAATCTGCATGAGTGAATACATTTTTGGAGGGGGAAAGCTTTCTACTTAGTAGTTTAGTGACTAAAACAGTGCATTTTCTTCTGTGTTATTAGTTTTATACAACTACCTTAACAAATCACCACAAACTTGGTGGCTGGAAGCAGCACAAATGTATCACCTTTCAGTTCTCTGGGACTGACATGGGTGTCCGTAGGGCAAAACCAAATCGCCTACATTGCTGCATTCTTTAAAAAAAAAGATTTATTTATTTATCTATCAATTTGTTTATTTGCTTATTTATTTGTTTGTTCATTTGTTTATTTATTTGTTTGTTTATTTATTTATATTTATTTGACATGGAGATCACAAGTAGGCAGAGAGGCAGGCAGAGAGAAAGGAGGAAGCAGGCTCCTTGCTGAGCAGAGAGCCCGATGTGGGCCTCGATCCCAGGACCCTGAGATCATGACCTGAGCCGAAGGCAGAGGCTTTAACCCACTGAGCCAACCAGGCGCACAATTTAAGATTTTTTAAGTTTACAGTTTAGAGCTCCTAATGTCTTAATTATCTACTTCCCACTTTAGTGCTGGTGAAAGGCTAAGACATGATAAAAAGAATTGATTGTTGAAATACTACTGACTGGGTCCAGTCATCTACCTTCTTTTGTAGAGCAACACTTGTTTGTTTGTTTTTTATGTGAGATAAATCATTGTATTAACATATATTTCAAAAACTGTGTTCACTATATCTGTGTGTGAAAGATAGAGACACTTCTTGGCTAAAAAGACCATATTGATTAATTGGCAATGAAAAGAATCCAGATTATTTATTAAGAATTATTGCAGATACCTCTCCACTGGATGCATTCTAATATGAATTGCCACTTTCAGGCTTAAAGACAATGCTAAAGACAGTCTTGACTTAATATAAAGGACAGGGTCCAGCTCTCGTATGTTCTCATCCCTCTTCCTCTATTAATGAAGTCTTAGTGAGCTAATATAATGTTTCCATTAGAAAGTGATCAGTAAAAGAACTGAAGAAACAGGTCATGTAAGAGCGTATAGAAAGAAATGGAAGATAATATGTCTGGGAAAACAAAAGACTGAAGAGGATATAATATGGTACTTTCAAATATATGAAATTATGTCATGTGGAAGAGAAGAGGAAATAATATGATTTTAAAAGGAAGTAAGTTCACAGGAAAAGCATTTGATGAAGTATAACATCTATTCTTGATAAAAACCCTCAACAAAGTAGGTTTAGAGATAACATACCTCAGCATAAAAAAGGTCATGTATGAAAAGCCCACAGCTAACATAATACTCAATGGGGAAAATCTGAGAGCTTTTCCTCTAAGGTCAGGAACAAGACAAGGATGTCCACTCTCACCACTTTTATTCAACATAGTACTGGAAGTCCTAGCCACTGCAATCAGACAAGAAAAAGGAATAGAAGACATCCAAATTGCTAAGAATGAAGCAGAGCTGTAACTATTTGCAGGTGACATGATGCTATATATAGAAAACCCTAAAGACTCCAAAAAAACTACTGGAAAGATGCATGAATTCAGTAAGATTGCAGGACACAAAATCAGTGTTCAGAAATCTGTTCATTTCTATAGGTTATTAATGAAGTAGCAGAAAGAAAAACTAAAAAAAAATTATAATTGCATGAAAAATAAGAAAATACCTTGGGATAAACTTGACCAAGGAGGTAAAAGACCTGTGCTTTGAAAATTATAATGCAAAACAAATCTCTTTCTGTTGGAAAGATGCCTTCATTGGTTCAGAGACTGGAGCAGATGAACCAGATAATTATTTCCAACTTCAGTGTTTTGTTAAATGTAAATTATCCTAGCTACCAAATCTATGAAGGAAGGGAAACTTCAGTTCTCTAATTGCTAAATTCTAAGCTTTCTCAGTAAATGGACATGAAGACTGGAATTATCTTGAAATTGTTAAATCAGTTTTAGTTGATTTTATATTGATGTTACATTATACTCCAGGCTGAAAGCCAGTATATTGCTGAGTTGGCAAGCTTTCTTACTGTGGATATTTAAGAAATAGAATCAGAGTATCTAACAAAAGCAAGAATGACCACAAATATACAGTATTATAAAGTATTATTCCCTAGAGAATAGAAATTGATTTCCCCAAGCTAAGGATAATATCTGATACCTCCTACTGCAGCATAAAACTGAGAACATGGTATGGACACAAAACTATACCGTGTGGGCTATTAAATTCAAAGAAATACATAAACATATCATTTTATATGTGTTCATTTTTCAAGGGTCACAGTTTAATTTCATAAACACAAGAGAAAATGATGAGCTGCATTTCTATGAAGCTACCAATATACGCCTATTTGACAGAAAAGATCCTGATGCATTTTGACTGAATTTTAGTCTATTTTCTAATTTGCCTGAGTGTCTATAACTTATTAAGTGCAATACCATAAAAATAGACACTAATATATATTGCTGACAGGACTATAAATTGGCACAAACTTTCCAGAGAGCAATCTGACAATATGTTTCAAAAGTTCTAAGTATTTAACAATCCATGGCCACCTTTTAAGATTAATCATGAGAATTAGTCATGAATATGGGCAAGATATAGACAAGGTTATTCTTTGCAGCAAAATGTAAAATTGAAAAATAGAAACAATTTACATATCTAACATTAGAGTGTTATTTAAATTATTTAATTTATTTATATTTAAAGGTTTCTCTTTCCATTAAAATATGATAGTGTATACAACAAATTTATTATAGATTAATGTTTAATGACTTATAATCTATTTACAGTAATTGCTTCAAGTTCACATGTTACAAACAGAATTTACAGTTGATAAAATTTTGATTAAAGAGTAATGTAACACAAAATTAATAATGATTACTTCTGTGTGCTAAGATTACCTAAGTTTTCCCATCTTACTCTGTTTATTTTAAACATTTTTAAGTATTTAATGTGATTTAACTTGATAATGAGAAAATATTCCTAAAGCCGAAATAGCAATTAATTTTTTATTTGATTGCTAATGATTATTTGCAAATGGTACTCAAAATTTAGTGAACACATATGTAAATTCGAATGACTCATTATGTGGCTGTTGTGGTCTGTAAAATTGTGAATTTGGTAAGAGATGCATTAAACAAGAGCAAATTAGACCTCTTGTTTTGAGGAAAAGGCCAGAAGGGCTCTAAGTTAAAATAGTAACATTGATTGTTTCTTGAACTTTTTCTTACATTCTAACTTGCAGCATGCCTGGAAATTTTATTTATTATTAAATGCATATCAGCATCTATATAGTAATATACATACATACACATACAGTATGTTCATTGTATGTCAGGAAGAAAATGAATGTTGACAGTCAAATTTAAAATCTCTATGACCGAAAACAAATTAGCCAACTTTGCAGAGGATACAATAAAATTTATTCTTTTCTGGACCTTGACAAACTATTTATTGCACCTAAATTAAGCAAATGTTCTCAAATGTACAGAGTGCTGTTTTATTCACATCGTTATTCACCTACCCAAAATGGGCTCAAAGTAAAATAGCACTGAAAATAAATCTAAAAGGGACTCCTGGGTGGCTCAGTCAGTTAAGTGTCTGCCTTCAGCTCAGGTCATGATCCCAGGGTCCTAGGATTGAGCCCTACATCAGGGTGTCTGTTTAGCTGGGATTCTGGTTCTCCTTCTCCCTCTGCCTGTCCCTGTGCTCTTGCTGTCTCTTTCACTCTGTCGCAAATAAATGAAGTCTTAAAAAAAAAAGGGGAAGAAAGAAAGAAAGAAAGAAAGAAAGAAAGAAAGAAAGAAAGAAAGAAAGAAAGAAAACTCTAATGTTTACATTAATTAGATAGCTTTATATGTAATTTTCCAATACAACTGCTTATTCAGGAGGTCAATAATTTGTTTCCTGACCTTATGGATTGGAACATCAGGATTTGCAGTGTGAATCATGTGTGTTCACATATGACACCATTTTGTAATCATTCAGCCATAGGACAGCCATATTCCTATACAAAATGGCTACTTTGTATTTCCTTCACGGGGGTCCATTTGAGCAACGACTGGGTGGGGCTTTCTATTACACTTAATGAGGTATGTGGATATCATCGGAAGAATCAAAGTATCCTTTTCACTCTTGATTTTTGTAACTTTCAGGGGCCTTTGTTATGCAGGTGAAACTATGTGTCCTGAGTTAAGTGAGAATTAGCCATATGTATTTTCAAAATGAAAGAAGAGCTGATCACAATCCTGTGATTTCATTTCTGAAAGTACAAAATGATCTAAATGATAGAAGGACATTTCTTTTGCATTTTCCCATGGGGATATAAGCAAAAAGGAAAATATTTTAATCAAGGGAAAATACACTTGACAAAATCAAGCATGTTAAAATACATCATTTTCACGCAATCATTAAATATCAAGTGTGTTATTAAAGTAGAATCATTGAATGTGAAAACATTATGAAAAATACTCAGTGCAAATATGCAGAAGTCATTTTAAACATTTATGAATGGTTCTTCATAAAACTTTGCCCAACATATCAAATAAAGAAAGTTTATGCCAAGAAGAGTTTGTATTTTAGGACATCTTCCTATTCAAACTCTAAAATATATACTAGATTGCCATCGATGAGAAATTATTTGCATACCAAATATGCTACTAAGCTCTGAAAATATGCCTATTGCCATTCTCAAAAAAGTAAAGTATTTTACTTGATTCTGCAAATATATTATATCATTTTAAATTGCCTGGTTGTCAGAGTACAAGTAGAAGATGTAGTAGGAGAAGATGGCTTAGAAATAGCTGATTTTGTTTTTATGAAAGCTAAATTTGACATAGAGAATTCCCCCAACCATGTAGATTCTAGATGAATATCAGCATCTAAATAGAAATCTGTTTCAAATGAATGTTATATGGAGAATTACCTCATTTTTTCCAAAAAAGATATGATGAGTGAGCCCTGTTCTTTCCTCATAAATATGTCTTTTAAGATTTATTTTTCTCCTACCTTTTCTTAATATCTATTTTGAGACAGATAGTCTTTTGGTTAACATATGTCAGGCAGGACATCTTACTGCCCTCCTTTTCCTTCACTTACTCCTCATATCTGCAAATTCCAGAATCATCTACCCAGGTGCTCAACCCAAACCAGGAAATGATCCCTGATTTCTCTCTTCTCCAACCTCCCTCATCTCCCCAGCTGGCCTGGCAGTTCTGTCTCCAAAATATGTCTTTAATTTACCCACTTCCTCTGTCTGTATCATACTACCCTTGCTCATATCACTGATATCTCTGTCCCAGATTATTAGCTAGTCTTGATCTGTTGGCCTCCTAATGGGTCTCCCTCCTCTTATCACAGTAGCTAAAGTGATCTTATTTAAAATATCAATTAGATCATGTCATTGACCTAAAACTTATGTTTTGATGCTGGATTAGAATCAAACCTAAACTCCTTACTGCAGTTTTCTCAGACCCTGAAAGATCTGGTTTCTTCCCACCTCTTCAATGTCACCTTGGACCACTCACTACCATCGGTCATTCTGGTCTTCTTCAAACCTGTGAACTTATTTTCCTTCAGGGTCTCTGCTCTTGCTTTTACCTTTGCCTCTCCAGACATTTCCACAGCTGCTTCCTTCTGGTCATTCAAGTCTCAGGTACTCAGGAGGACCTTTTCTGTTCCCTTTTAGTATGTTTTCAACTCTCAACCTAATCACTCTGTCACAGCATCCCTTTTAATTTCATCTCGAAATAGCTTTAGCTGAAAATTTTGTGTTTTTAAATGTATTTCATCACTTGCTTGGGGTTCTATTTATTGTTCTAGAACTTTACTTTTATCTTGTTTGCCATTTTATCTTTTGGAACCATGCTCAGACAAAATAAATGCTCAATTAAATATATAATGAAGTAAGTTTATCTGACCCCATAGATTCAAATATTTAATTTTAATGAAATGTTTTATTTCTTCTTTTATAGAACTTAACACCTAATTTCTGAACTAACTTTAGATGTTAGTCATCTTATAATGTTTATTTTTATACATTCTGGAATTTTATCCTTTCAAACTTCTTTTTTCTCACTTGAAGTCTTCAGTAGCTATAGCAACATATTTTCCTTTCCATGGGCCTTTCTTACTTTAATTGTCTTTATTAATCTTTTCTAGTTCATTCTTTATTGCTGCATCATTTAAACTATTCTTCTCACCTATTCACATGTATATCTATGCATGTACATTGTAACACATGTACGTATTTTGACATTTGTTCCTAAGTAATTATTTCTGTCCCAACATTACCATTATATACCACAGACCTAATGACCATTATATAAGAGGAAATTTTTTTATGAAAAATATTTATATTTTATTCTGCTTCCCCCACAGCTGGTATACAGTTAACCTGAGAGTTCTGAGAAGAAGAAAGAATACTATAGGGGCATCTGGGTGGCCCACTTGGTTGAATGACCCCTCTTGACTTCAGCTCAGGTCATGATCTCAGGGTCCTGGGATCGAGCCCCAAGTGGGGTTCTGCACTCGGGGTGGGGAGGAGAGTCTGCTTGAGGATTCTCTCTCCCTCTCCCTCTGCTCCTTGCACAGGTCTCTCTCTCTTTCACTCTAAAATAAATAAATAAATAAATATTTAAAAGGAAATAAGAGGAAAGGATACTATAAAATGTACATCAAACGAATCTCAAGTTGTGTCACAAGTTTACACTGCGCATATGAGGCTTCATTGCCTTCCTGGAAGATGTTCCTGACATCAAGCCGAAGCAGAATTTCTTTTTCTTCTTCTTTCTTCTTTCTTCTCCTTCTTTTTTTTTTTTTTTAAGATTTTATTTATTTGACAGAGAGAAACACAGCCAGAGAGGGAACACAAGCAGGGGGAGTGAGAGAGGGAGAAGCAGGCTTCCTGCCGAGTAGGGAGCCCAATGTGGGACTTGATCCCAGGTCTCTGGGATCATGACCTGAGCAGAAGGCAGTCACCCAACCCACTGAGCCACCCAGGCGCCCCTTAAGCAGAATTTCTGATGGTTCAGGGTTCAAGGGTTCAACCTGTTGAACTTTTTGTTTTGCAAGTCTGAAAATCTCTTGTTGATGCCGGTGTTCTAGATATATAAAATATTAGCTGTTGTTGCGTGACACAGATCAAAGGAACTTCAAAAGTTGCAGCAGAGTTGCAAAGCTTGGTAGGCATCCAGTGGTTGTCACAGCTCTGAGGGGCCCAGAAAAGTAAAAAATATTGGGTTAGACACACAGTGAAATCCAGTCTCCCCAGATAGGATATTGTAAAAATAATATATCTAGCTGTCTCCATAAATCTCTCCTGTTTTCAGACTCATGAAACCAGATGCTGTACTTTTTCTTTATTTTTTTTTTTTAACTGAGTTCTCACCACCAGGTGTGATCTCAGCAGTGCCCTGAACAAGCTTAGATATGGTGGCTTAAATGGATAGTGTCTCAGGCTTTATTTCAATTTCCAAACCGCTCTGCTTTTTATTTCGAGCACTTTGGATAGTTTTCTTAAACAACTGTCTCCTCTCTGTCGCTAAAAAGGGTATAACCTTAAGAATCAACCGGCTATCTAATCAAAGTCACTCAAAGTGTTGGGTGGACATAGAGACACATCATTTGATCATGATTTGTTAAGGCTTACAGGTTTTGCAAGCATAGACTTGATTATGAGAATCCTACCATGTGCCGGAAAGATATGTCACCTGCCCTCAGAATGTAGTGGTTGGTAGAGATGATAGTCACTTACCCTGATGTGAGTCATGAGAGATGAAGGATAGTAACTTAAGGGTTCTTGTCCCTTTGCTGTGGCCTTGTAAGTCTCAGTGGAAGCTGAATCGTTTTTAGGTCATAGTATTCTGGTGGCCCTCTGATTATGTGATGAGGGTAAAAGTACCAAAAATAACTCTTGTAGTTTGTAGTTTAAACATTTCTCTCAGGGCGCCTGGGTGGCTCAGTTGGTTAAGCGACTGCCTTCGGCTCAGGTCACGATCCCGGAGACCTGGGATCTAGTCCCACATCAGGTTCTCTGCTCAGCAGAAAGCCTGCTTCTCTCTCTCTCACTCCCCCTGCTTGTGTTCCCTCTCTATCTGTGTTTCTCTCTGTTAAATAAATAAAATCTTTACAAAAAATTCTCTCATATATACATTCATATTTAATCTTTATAACCTTTTTAGGTGGGTATCATTATTATCTCCAAAATTAAGCCAACAGATGCTAATAAATTTATCCTCACTCAGTTTATAAAACAGAGCCAAGGAAACAAATCCTAATTTTTGAGCCTTAGTCATACAGGTACAGTGTATCTTTAGTATACAAAGCACACCGAGTGCATTTTCTTTTGTCCCTTAGCATTTTACCTTTCTTTCCATGTCTGTGTTCAAATTTTCATTTAATTTCCCATTGACTTTCCATTGTGTTGAACTGAAGGTTACATACATTTTCTCAATGCATCAGTTGAAATAGGGAGCAGTGTGTATTTCTGATTGATGTTTTGTTTTATAGACTTGTCTCATCCTAAATTGTATCCACATAAAAGCAAAAATAATAGTAATAAAGTATTTAACTCTTCATGCTTTATATATGACTTATAAGTCTAGATTTTATATATAATTTTTAAGATTTGAAGACCTAGATATATCTTCAATTTTAGATATGTTGTAGACCATCATTCAAAATTTAGAAGTAATTTCCTTTCCATAGTCATGAATAAAAGCTAATAAACACAACTTCATTTTATTTTTTTCTTTCTCAGACACTAGACAATTATAAAATTCAGACAATTTAACTTAGAGAACTTTTTTTGGTAATTACTCATTTAATATCTTAATAATTCATGAATGTACAATGATGTCAATATTATTCTCTCTTGCATCCCAAGTACCTAGCACATTTCTTAGCACATAATATTAACTCAACAGGTATTTATATACTTTTGGTATTTCTATGAGACGTGAAATGTAAAAGTCTTATTATAAAAACTTATGGCAAACTGATTTCCTAGAGAAAACAGAACACTTCGAATAACCACTGAGGGCTGGCTGTTACAGACTTTGAACTAAGCAACATTTTTGTTCTTATTCAAAAATGAAAGGGACTCCTAACCACATTTGAATTCAGCAATTTCTAAAGTTAATTCCGCATGAGTTTGTAAAACAAAGTGCAGTCCCTAAACATCAGTGGTCTAAGCATTGGTTTTAAATTCATTGCTAACAGAATGTAGTGTCTCGAATATAGACACTTGTGCTTTATTTATTTATTTATTTATTTATTTTGGCTTGACAGTTTGCTAGAGAAATTTAGATGGCTTTTCCTCTAAATAAAGAGAGCCCGCCCTTCTCTTAGTCTTGGAGTGATCACAGCTACCACAGTCATCCAAAGGAAAATTTAAATACTCAACAATATTGGTGTAGCAGATACGTTTTCCATTAAAGGATAATATACAATTCTCATAGTCAAAGTGTTACTTGCAAATAATTTTTCTCCAAGAAATAGAGTTCTCTGCTTCTCTAGTGTGATTTCTGAGTCCACGAATCAAAATCTCAAGAGAAAACAGTAAAGAATATAGGTTTATGGACTAATTATTTTCCTAGAAGTAGGGGGACGGGAGAAGCTACAATGTTGTTCTTCTTTGTTTAATGAATAGGAGTTACAGAATCCCGTGATCCCCTGCTGACGCTGGCTAATTTTGCAGTTTGGGGATTGGCGAGAAGATGACAGCTGCAGGCAGTGTGGAGGGAAAACCACCTTGCAACACAATTTGTCAGGTTGCAGCCTCTGGCTGTGACCTAGGGCCAGTGTTCCCGGAGACATGATGAAGTGTGAAAAGCACTGGCAGGCATTTTCGACTAAAAAAAAAAAAAGTTAGGCGGTAAGGGAAAATGGGGACCAGGAGAGATGAATATTTGTGAGGTTTATAGCAGAAAAGGCAAAGCAATAGGAAGTGAAGAAATCCCTGCGGGGAATTTCTTACAACAGCAGCAGATTAGAAACAGGATGGGCCTGAACAGGAAGCTTATTTTTCCAGCTGGAGCCTTCCCTACAAACCTGAGGTCGATTTGGGAATGGCGACAAATGCCAAGCAAATGCGAAGTCAAGGAATAATGATAGAATTTATAGTCACTGGGAAAACCTGGGGGCCGGAGTGGGAAGACAGAGAGTGGGAGCCTAGGAGAGGCAGTGAGAAGGGGAAAGGATGAAACACAGTAGAATGTGCTGGCATTCTGAACTTGGAGAATTTTGGAAACAGACCAGAATAACCTCTCCGTTGGTGAATGCAGATTCTCAAGTTAGAAGAAAAGTTTGAGATGACGTAGTCTACATGTTTTTCAATTTTATAGTCACAGGAAATCAACTTCAAACAGACTCATATGCCAAATTCGTATGTGGATATAGAAGAGCTGATCTAATAGAAGAGGGGCAGGCTTGGACCTATACGCATTTGCCTCAACTCATGTCTGAAAATTGACCATTGGGGCACCTATAGAATCGTTAAGCTTTTTCAAAATACTTAAAAAAAACCTCGTCCACCCCACTCCTCCATTTATTACTGGAGGAAACATTCTAAGGTCTTAGAGCCTGCAGAAGTGTATTTTGAGGGTCGACACACTGTCAGGCCCTATTCCCGTTTCCCGTACACCTGGGTTGTGAACTTTCATGATCTCTCTGATGGAAATACAGGTTCTCAAAACGACCTCACCCCAGAGTGGATAATTTTTACTCTCACTCTTTAATGAGGAACCTAGACTGATGAATCCACTTGGACTCTGATAAACAGAGAGGATGATTGTTTTCATCTTAAAACCACCACTCTCACTGGCATGGCCAATAAGGTAGTGATGGTGACTATTGGGCTTCCTTTGCCCACGACTTCATCTCTCTCTTTGTACCTTCTGCCTCCAGGGGATTTCCCCACAGTTTTCCCAGCTTCTCCAGCTTGTGCTGATTCCTATCTCGATCATTTCTGGCCACTGTCCTGTCCTCTTCAGCTTGTAACCATGGCAGCTTCTACAGGCATTAACTCTGCTTGAGATGTTCAGGTTAGCAGCTACTACCGATACTACTACTGGTAGGTTAAAGGTGTCCCACCATCACCCAGCAACTGGCAAAGGAAACATTCTCGTACGCTGAGTACCCCCTCTGTGGTGTCTGAGAGGCAATTCTGTGAAAGCTTCTCACCACAGCCACCTTGTTGGCAGAAGTCTTCGGATGTAAGTGTTCATTCAGACAGCCATCGATGGCACCGGGAAAGCTCATCTCTGTGGATGCACACATTGTTACATTTATGTTGCTTCCCCTCCTTTAACCTTGCCTTGAAATTGAATTCTGAACTTATTTTTTAAGATTTATTTTTAGAGAGGGGGTGGTAAGAGGCAGAGGAGGACACAGAGAATCTTAAGCAGGCTTCACGTCCGGCACAGAGCCTGATGCGGGGCTCAGTCCCACCACCCTGATATCATGACCTTTCCCAAAATCAAGAGTCTGATGTTTAACAAACTGAGCCACACAGGCACCTCAAATTCTGAACTTACTGCCAGAAGTGCTGGGTGTGTGTTATCTCTTCCACTTTCTGGAGATGTGATCTCAAGAAAAACAATCAAATCTCAAAGAATCTTATGTCCTTCATCTATTCAAATGGTGAAAATCCCAATGACCCCGAGATACTGGGAATCTTAAGTAAAGTCGAATTAATGGGGAAATGTTGTGAATGCTGTAAACTATTAAGTGAATGTAAAGGTTTATATAACCATAACCACAACAGCATCACTTTCCTCTGCCTAGACGTCCTTCCTCTTAAGGACCTCACTGTAACAAAACTCATTTCTTGAGGGAGGATATTTAAATGGTAGGATCTAGTTCAGCAATATCTAAACTTAGACAGTTGGGTGCTTGGCAAAATATTTCTATCCTCTTCCTCTAAAGTCCATGTACATAGAAGTAATTATTAAGAAACAAAAATAATTCTCTAGTCATCCCTCGTTTCCTACGTAAAAGATACAGAAGTGCACCATTCTTAGGAAATTAAGGCAACCCAATGTCTTTTTGTTGCTGAATGAAATCATTGAGTAACCTGAATTTAATGTTTTCAGTGTTCAGTTCTTCATTTAGATTTGTCTAATAAGGAATTTGGGTTAATTAGTACACATCATTTCAGTAAGCTTTTATTTAATTTTGTGCCATATTTTATTATCAAATAAAAATACAGGACATCTAGCTAAATGTGAATTTCAAGTAAAATAAATATTTTTTAGTGTCTGTATGCTCTGTACAATATTTGCAACCCTACTTGCCTTTTCTTCTCTTGTTTCCCATTCTCCACAAAGTGTCTCTCTGTCTTTCGGTGGCTTAAGCCAGAATTCACCCCTTCATCCCTTGACTCCTTCTTCTTACATTTTATCAATCACAGAAGACTCCTGATTCCCTTTCCTAAATGAGTTATAACTTTATCTATTTCTTTCCATCCGCAATGGCATTTCTGTAGTAGAGATCACCATTACCTCGGACACTGATGGTAGCCACCGCACTGGAATTAGTTTTTCTGTCTCCGGTTTCCCCCCAGTTATCTCACAGCAATCTAAATGCTATCTAAATGCAAATTTAGTCATGTAAACCAGAAAATAAGCTCCATGAGATCAGGATCATTTTCTTTCTCACCTCTACATCCCTACTGACTTATACATTGATTCATTCATTCAACAGACATTTATTGAGATTCTACTTTATCACAAGAAATATTCTAAACATTGGAATTCAGTTAAAAGAATATAGACAAGGGCTCTGTCCCTAGGAATCTTGTATCTCAGCGAAAGGAGACAGGCCCAATCACACAAGAGCAAAGCAATAAGAAATTATAAGGAAGTGATGAGTTCTGGGACACAAGTGAAACTTGGTTTGTGGGGAAAAGTGGCCAATGAGCTGTTTTAGATAGAGTAGTCAGGGACAGCTCCTCCTAGGAAGTGATGGGAGTGGGTGGCTGTGGGTCATCATTGTCCTGGTGTGATAAGGTGTTAATTTTTTTGGTTCTTATCATTCATTTTGCAAGGCTAATCTTATTCTACCTTTATGTATGCTATAAAATCTCACCAATTGAATTTCTTTTTCTTACACAATGTTTTTCACACTTTGGCTGGCATTAGACTGACCTGGAGAATTGGGTGGTGGTTAAAACACTGATGGGCTCTGAACAGAAAGCTTCTAATTCATTTGATCTGGGATGGGGCTGCAGAATTTGCATACTTTACTTGTTCTTCCCAGGTGCCGAGCATGGTGCTTGGTGCAGGGGTAGTTTTGGGATTCACCCCCAGTCCCCCTGCAGTCTTCCTTCCACTCTTGCTCTCTCTGCAGAGTTTCGCTCTCCTCCTTTCCACTTCCCTTTGCCTTCTGTGCACTGTTGGCTCTTACTCATTTTTCGGGTCTCAACTTTTATTTTCTACAAGAGCATTTCCTAAATATAGGCTCTTGAACGCTTCATAGAGCTATACTATACCCTAACCTTATCGCATTATGTTATGTAGTTGGTCCTCAAACAACAGGTGGGATTAGGAATGCTGATCCCCAGGTAGTGGAAAATTTGCATGTAATTTTTGATTCATCAAAAATGTAACTACTAATACCCAACTACTGACCAGAAACCTTACTGAGTACATAAACTGTTGATCAACACACATTTTGTATAGGTATTATATACTCTATTCTTATAACTAAGTAGAGAAAAGAAAACATTAATTAAGAAAATCAAAAGAGGGGTGCCTTGGTGGTTCAGTTGGTTAAGCGTCTGCCTTTGGCTCAGGTCATGATCTCCGGTTGCTGGGATCGAGTTCTCTGTTGGGCTCCATGATCAGCGGGGAGTCTGCTTCTCCCTCTCCCTCCTCACTTGTGTGCGTCTCTCTCTCAAAAAATAAAATATTTTTAAAAATCATAACAAAGATTAATCTAACGAGTGTTAAGATAAGTGAAATAAGTCAGACAGAAAGAAAAATACCATGTGATTTCACTTATACATGGAATCTAAAAAATGAAACAAAAAACTGAAAAGCAGAAACAGACCCATTTAATACAGAGAACAATTTAATGGTTGTCAGAAAGAAGGATGGTGGGGAGATGGACAAAATCAGTGAAGGGGAGTAGGCGATACAGACCTCCAGTTATGGAATGATTAAGTCATGGGGATGAAACATACAGGATAGGGAATACAGTCAATGATATTGTAATAGTGTTAAATGGAGACAGATGATAACTACACTTATAGGAAGCATAGCATAATGTATAGTCTTTTGGAATCACTATGTTTTACACCTGAAACTAATGTAACATTGTGTGTCAACTATATGTCTATTTAAAAAAAGAAAAAATCATAAAGAGGAGATATATTCTGTTAAAAAAAAGTCTGTACATAAGTGGACCCTCATAGTTCAAACCCATGTAATTCAAGGATCAACTGGTTTCCTATTTCCTTGTCTGTTTATCTTTTTCCATACCTCCTTGACTGTCTTTTCACTGGTGTATCCTCACTTCTTAGCACAGTGCCTAATCCTTTTCATTCAAGAAATAGTTAGGACTCTAATGTTTGCTAGTCTGGTCAAATGATTTCCTGCATATGGTTTGTAAATATGGAAAATAACTAGATATTATAAAAATCTAATATCTAATAAAAATCTTAAAAAGAATAAAGATTATGAATGAATGAATGGTGTCCATTAAAATCATGATTTTAGAATTAACTTTTAGGAAAATAGTCCTTCTGTCTCTATTCCTATTCCATTTCAAAAAACAAACAAACAAAAACAGCTAAGCACTTTTTCTTTTTTAAAAATGTAAGCTACCAAGGGGTTAAAGATAGTACTGTATCTACTCTAAATTTGGGTAGATTAAGAGATGTAAACTATTTTTTTCTGAAAAAAATTATGGCATTTATCCATTTTTAAAATTGTTTTTTTCTCATGTATTTACGTTCCAGGGATTCTAAAACAACAAAGGCAATTAATAAAAGGATATTTTTATTGGACAATGGGAGAATAAGGGCTCTTAAGCCTTTTGAGAGATGTTTTCTTTCTTTTTTTAAGTTAACATAAAATGTATTATTTGTTCAGCAGTACAGGTCTGTGATTCATCAGTCTTACACAATTCATAGCACTCACCATTGCACATACTCTCCCCAATGTCCATCACCCAGTCACCATCCCTCTCACCAACCACTCCCTCCCAGCAACCTTCAGTTTGTTTCCTGAGATTAAGAGTCTCTTAGGATTTGTCTTCCTCTGAGAGGTGTTTTCTTAGAGAGGAAATCATATTATGAGAAAAATGAAATTTTGCATTAGTCAATGAAGGAACCATTAATTAAACTTGGGGAAATAGTATCAGCACTTCAGTCTTGGATATTATTCAATCATAAGGAAGAATAACAAACAGTATGGATAGTGTGAGATCTTCTCGACATCTCATTACTCATCTTCTCAATTTCCTTTTCAGCAAATGACAGTGCATTTTTTGTTATAGTCTAAATGATTAAGAAATGAAGGACTAAAATGCATCTTGGACTAATACTGATCTTGCCAGTAGAGGAGGAAAAGTGGAAGACAAGAAGAGGAAAGGTTAGATTGTAAAGGCTAAAAATTGCTTTTCAGAGATGATATGCATTTAGTAGAGCATAAAATGAATTTGATCTGAGTTGGGAATTCAGAATGTAAGAGCTTGAAGAGATTATTAAAATCCCAATGCCTACACTTAAGAAATCTATTTTCTACCTTTAGAAAATAAAAACTACATGTCAGTAGAGAACTGGGGATAGGGCTTTTGGCTTCTGGAAAGTCTTGAATGAATCACTTAGTGTCATATGAGAAATAGGTGTTGTTCCTATAAAATCCATCATACTATAAAAGCAAAGCACTGCAAAGGGCCTTTAAAAGTCAACTTAAGCATCCCCCTGTCTGCACACATGCCAATTTGAAAATTATTCCAGACTGATTTTATAAGGCCTTAAAATAAATATTTCCTTATTCCATTAGTAATCTGGTATAGTACTTAACAGTTTTCAGTGTCAGAAAAGTCTTATATATAGTTTCAATCCCTTCTGCCGAGTTCCAGTCTTATCTCTTTTCTTTTTTCTTCTTTTTTCTTTCCTTTTTTTACTTTTCTTTCTTCTTGTCCGTACTTAATTTTTTTAAAAAATTTAGTCCTCCATAGAGTTAGACAAGAATTAGTCATAAAGTGTCTTTATCTTTTTTGTCTTTCTCTCTTATTTTGTCTTATTTTATTGTTCCTCTTTAAATTTTATTTATTTATTTATTTTATTATTACTTAATTTTTTTTTCAGTGTTCCAAGATGCATTGCCCATTCCCCACACCCAGTGCTCCATACAATAGGGGCCCTCAGTATGCACCACCAGGCTCTCCCATTGCCCCAATCCCCTCCCTCCAAGTCCCTCAGTTTGTTTCTCTGTCCAAAGTCTCTCATGTTTCGTTTCCCTCCCTGAATTACCCTACTTCCCATTTCCTTTCCTTCTCCTGCTGTCTTCTATATTACCTCTTATGCAACACAAGTAAGTGAAACCATGATACTTGACTTTCTCTCCTTGGCTTATTTCACTCAGCATAATCTCATCCAATCCAGTCCATGTTGCTACACGAGTTGGATATTCATCCTTTCTGATGGAGGCATAGTATTCCATTGTATATATGTACCAGTCTTCTTTATCCATTCATCTATTGATGGTCACCTTGCTGTTTCCACAGTTTGGTGATTGTGGCCATTGCTGCGATGAACATTGGTGTACATATGGCCCTTCTTTTCACTACATCTGTGTCTTTGGGGTAAATGCCCAGTAGTGCAATTGCAGGGTCATAGGGTAGCTCTATTTTTAATTTTTTAAGGAATCTCCACACTGTTTTCCAAAGAGGCTCCACCAACTTGCATTCCCACCAACAGTGTGAGAGGGTTCCCCTTTCTCCGCAGCCTCTCCAACACTTGTTGTTTCCTGACTTGTTAATTTTGGCCATTCTGACTGGTGTAAGGTGGTATCTCAGTGTGATTTTGATTTGAATTTCCCTGATAGCTATTGATGTTGAACATTTTTTCATGTGTCTGTTAGCCATTTGTATATCTTCTATGGAGAAGTACCTCTTCATGTCTCTTGCCCATTTTTTAATGTGTTCATCTTCCTTTTGAATGTTGAGTTTGAGTAGTTCTTTATAGTTCTTTGATACCAGCCCTTTGTAGTGTCATTTGCAAATATCTTCTCCCATTCTGTGGGTTGCCTCTTTGTTTTGTTGACTGTTTCCTTTGCTGTAGAGAAGATTTTTATTTTGATGAAGTCCCAGAAGTTCATTTTCACTTTTGTCTCCTTGTCTTTGGAGACGTGTCTTGAAAGAAGTTGCTGTGGCCGATGTCAGAGAGGTTACTGCCTATGTTCTTTTCCAGGATTTTGAAGGATTCCTGCCTCACGTTGAGGTCTTTCATCCATTTCGAGTTTGCCTTTGTGTGTGGTGTAAGAGAATGGTCTAGTTTCATTCTTCTATAAGTAGCTGTCCAATTTTCCCAGCACCATTTATTGAAGAGACTATCTTTTTTCCACTGCATATTTTTTCCTGCTTTGTCAAAGATGATTTGCCCATAGATTTGTAGGTCCATATCTGGACTCTCTACTCTGTTGCATTGGTCTATTTGTCTGTTTTGTGCCAGCACCATGCTGTCTTGGTAATCACAGCTTTGTAATAAAGCCTGAAGTCAGGTAAAGCCCCCAGATTTGTTTTTCTTCTTCAGCAATTCCTTAGCAATTTGAGGTCTTTTTTGGTTCCATATAAATTTTAGGATTGTTTGTTCCAACGTTTTGAAGAATGTTGGTGGAATTTTGATCGGAATGGCATTGAAAGTATAGATTGCTGTGGGCAGTATAGACATTTTGACAATGTTTATTTTTCTGATCCATGAGCATGGAATGGTCTTCCATCTTTTTGTGTCTTCTTCAATTTCTTTCATAAGTGTTCTGTAGTTCCTTGAGTACAGATCCTTGACTTCTTTGGTTAGGTTTATTCCTAAGTATCTTATGGTATTTTTTCTATGGTAAACGGAATCAATTCTCTGATTTCCTTTTCTATTTTTTCATTGTTAGTGTATAAGAATGCAACTGATTTCTGTGCATTGATTTTGTATCCTGACACATTACCAAATTGTTGTATGAGTTCTAGTAGTTTGGGGGTACAGTCCTTTGGGTTTTCCACATACAGTATCATGTCATCTGCAAAGGGAGAGAGTTTGACTTCTTCTTTGCCAAGCTGGATACCTTTTATTTCTGTTGTCTGATTGCTGTTGCTAGGACTTCTAACACTGTCTTGAACGGTAGTGGTGAGAGCGGGCATCCTTGTCTCGTTCCTGATCTCAGAGGGAAGGCTGTCAGTTTTTCCCTGTTGAGAATGACATTCGCTGTGGGTTTTTTGTAGATAGATTTTATGAGGTTGAGAAATGTTCCCTCTATCCCTATACTTTGAAGAGTTTTGATCAGGAACGGATGTTGTATTTTGTCAAATGCCTTTCCTGCATCAATTGAGAGTACCATATGGTTCTTCTCTCTTCTATTATTGATTTGTTCTATCATGTTGATTGATTTCTGAGTGTTGATCCATCCTTGCATCCCTGGGATAAAATCCACCTGGTCATGGTGGATAATCTTTTTAATGTATTGTTGGTTCCTGTTGGCAAGTATCTTGTCAAGAATCTTGGCATCCATATTCATCAGCGATATTGGTCTAAAGCTCTTCTTCTTGATGGGGTCTTTGTCTGGTTTGGGGATTAGAGTAATGCTAACTTCATAGAAAGGGTCTGGAAGTTTTCCTTCCGTTTCTATTTTTTGAAAGAGCTTCAGGAGAATAGGTGTTATTTCTTCTTTGAATGTTTGGTAGAATTCCCCAGGGAATCCGTCTGGTCCTGGACTCGTGTTTTTGGGGAGGTTTTTGATCACTGCTTCAATCTCATTACTAGATATAGGTCTATTCAAATTGTCAGTGTCTTCCTGTTTCAGTCTTGGAAGTTTATAAGTTTCTAGGAATGTATCCATCTCTTCTAGGTTGTTAAACTTATTGGCATATAATTGTTGATAGTAATTTCTGATGATTGTTTCTGTTTCCTTGGTGTTAGTTGTGATCTCTTCCCTTTCATTCATAATTTTATTAATTTGGGTCTTCTCCCCTTTTCTTTTGGATTAGTTTGGCCAATGGTTTATCGACCTTATTGATTCTTTCAAAGAACCAGCTTCTAGTTTCATTGATGTGTTCTACTGTATCTCTAGTTTCTGATTCATTCATCTCTGCTCTAATCCTTATTATTTCCCATCTTGTGTGGGGGGTTGGTTTAATTTTTTGTTGATTTTCCAGTTTTTTAAGGTGTAATGAGAGTTGGTATATTCACGATTTTTCAATTTTTTTGAGTGAGGCTTGGATCACTATGAATTTCCCCCTTAAGACTGCCTTTGCTGTATCCCATAGGTTTTGGATCGACGTATCTTCATTCTCATTGGTTTCCAGGAAGTGTTTCAGTTCTTCTTTGATTTCCTGGTTGATCCACAAATTCTTGAGCAGGATCGTCTTTAGCTTCCAAGTGTCTGATTTTCTTCTGAACTTTTTATGGTGGTTGAGTTCCAGTTTCACGGCATTGTGGTCATCAAGTATGCAGGGAATAATCTCAATTTTCTGGTATCGGTTGAGTCCTGACTTGTGACCTAGTATGTGGTCTAATCTAGAGAACGTTCCATGTGCACTCGAGAAGAATGAGTATTCTTCTGTTTTAGGGTGGAATGTTCTGAATATATCTATGAGATCCATCTGGTCCAATGTGTCATTCAAGGCTCTTGTTTCTTTGTTGATTTTCTGTTTAGAGGATCTGTCCATTGCTGAGAGTGGTGTGTTAAGATCTCCTACAATTAATGTATTCATATCAATATGATTCTTTATTTTGCTTAAAAGTTGGCTTATATAGTTGGCTGCTCCCATGTTGGGGGCATAAATATTTACAATTGTTAGATCTTCTTGGTGTATGGACACTTTGACAGTGATGCAGTGTCCTTCTGTGTCTCTGACTACAGTGTTTAGATTAAAATCCAATTTGTCTGATATGAGAATCACTATCCCGGCTTTCTTTTGTGGTCTGTTGGCATGAAAGATGGTCCTCCATCCTCTCACTTTCAATCTGGAAGTGTCTTTAAATTCAAGATGTGTCTCTTGTAAACAACATATGGATGGGGCCTGTTGTTTTATCCAGTCTGCAATCCTGTGCCTTTTTATTGGAGCATTTAGGCCATTCACATTGAGAGTGATTATTGATAGATACATTTGCATTGACATCATGTTGCCTGTGAAGTTCATGTTTCTATAGATTACCTCTGTAAGTTTTTGTTCTGTGTCACTCTTGTGTTCATTTCTCTTTTATAGAACCCCTCTTAGTATTTCTTGCAGTGCTGTCTTGGTGGTTGCATAATATTTTAGACTTTGGCAGTCCTGGAAGCTCTTTATTTATCCTTCCATTCTGAAAGTCAACCTTGCTGGATACATTATCCTTGGTTACATATCTTTGTCATGCTATTTCCTGAATATGTCTTGCCAGCCCTTTCTGGCTTGCCAGGTTTCTGTGGAAAGGTCTGACGTTATTCTGATGGTCCTCCCCTATAGGTAAGGAATCGCTTTCCCCTAGCTGCCCTTAAGACATATTCTTTGGTTTTATGATTCACGAATTTCACAGTTATGTACCTGGAGGTTTTTCTAGCCTCATTGATCTCGGGGGGTGTCTTCTCTGCCTCTAGGACATGAACATTTGTTTCATTCCCTATATTTGGGAAATTTTCATCCATTATTTGTTCACCAATATCTTCTAGGCTTCCCTCTCTCTCAACTTCTTCGGGGATTCCAATAATTCTGATATTGGAGTGTTTCATGGCATCATTTATTTCCCTTATTCTGTTTTCATGGGATTTTAGCTGTTTGCTCCAAGACTTTTCTTGCTCCTCCTTCTTAGTCCATCTGTCTTCTAAATCACGGATACGATCTTCAGCTTCACTTACTCTAGCTGTTAGCATATTTAAATTAGATTGCATCTCATTAATAGCCTTTCTAACCTCAGCTTTCGCTTCTGTTATTATCGCTTCCATTTTGAGACTAATATTGTTTTCCATATTAGCCATTGCATGGATCATTGCTGCCCTGAATTCCATTTCTGTCATATTGTTTATGTTCATTTCCAGTAATTCTGTGTCTGGAGTTGCAGTCTCAGGGTTCTTCTTCTGTTGGATGTTCCTCCTCCGAGTCATTGTGGCGAGGAGTGATTGGGTGTATAGCTAAATATATCAGCCACTATCCAAGTGAATTGGTCACTGGAAGGTTTTGGAGCAATCAGAATTCACCACTGAAATGGAAGAAGAAAGAAAAAAGAGAAAGGAAGAAAGGAAGCAAGAAAAGAAACCCCTGCCAGAGTGGGGCCCAGTGGTAGGATTTATATGGTACAAAACTACTGCAGGGTAAAGAAAAAGGCTCTCAAGGGTAAATGAAGAGATCAAAAAGTGAAGCCCACCCTGAATGACCCCCAAGACCAGTATTTATTTAATACAAAAGCAAAAACAGTTACACAGAAACACTGACAGACTATATTGGGAAGGTGAGGGGAGACACTCCTTGTGGGCAAGGAAAGTGTTTCAGATGCTCCCAAGTTTGTCTTTTTATTATTGTTGGAGGAGCCCACTTTCTAAAGATATAGGGAGATTAGAACTGGTTGTATATAGGGGTAGTATTGAATAGGGATGTAGGATTACCTTGAAGCTTATAACTATATGCATATGTAAAAGAAAGAATAAGGGATAGAAGATAGAAGAAAGGGAAAAAACAGATAAAACAAATAAGCAAATAGAGGCAACAACAACCACAGAAAATACAGGTATGTGTCTGATAAAATTTCAAGGTAAAAAATTGTTATGGAGTGTTGTATTGAGTATCACATGATAAAAAGTGGGTTAAAAATTAAAAGAATAGGAGCACCTGGGTGGCTCAGTTGGTTAAGCGACTGCCTTCGGCTCAGGTCATGATCCCGGAGACCTGGTATGGAGTCTCACATCTGGCTCCCTGCTTGGCGGGAAGCCTGCTTCTCCCTCTCTCACTCCCGCTTGTGTTCCCTCTCTGGCTGTGTTTCTCTCTGGCAAATAAATAAAATCTTTTAAAAAAATTAAAAGAATAAAAACTGTGAGAATGAATTTTTAAGTTTAAAATGGAGACTTTAAAATTAAAAATAGAAAAAACTTAAAAAAAAGCAAATAAGGTGAAAAACTGTATCAATAAAGTGCACAGCTTTTGGGGCAGTACCAGGAGTTTAATAAATTGTCTTTCCCCCTGATGTTGGGGTTTTACAGTTTGGGTGTTGTTCTCCTGAGCTTCCGGCTTGCCTTCTGTGGGCGGGGCCTGACGCACTGTTTTCAGTCCCTTCTTCCTGGGCTGCGTCTCTCTGCCCCCTTCCTAGGGACTGGGCTCCATGGCAACCAGGATTCAGTTCTGGGGGTGGGGGTGTTCTTTTATGGTCTTTTTCAGCTGCTGAGGAAGGCAGGTCTAAGCAAGATGTCTGCGCCCATGGGGCACCTGGGTGGCTCAGTTGGTTAAGCGACTGCCTTCGGCTCAGGTCATGATCCCAGAGACCAGGGATCAAGCCCCACGTCGGGCTCCCTGCTCAGCGGGAAGCCTGCTTCTCCCTCTCTCACTCCCCCTGCTTGTGTTCCCTCTCTGGCTGTGTTTCTCTCTGTCAAATAAATAAAATCTTTAAAAAAAAAAAAAGATGTCTGCTCCCAGACCTCTTTCCCAGAGAAAGCCCCTAATTAGCAACCCTCTGAATGATGGGGGAGGGGGCGCCCAGCCTCTGCCTTGGCCGCCTGGCACAGCCAGGCAGGCGCAGACGCTGGTTTGATTTCTGTCCAAAGCCCCCACTTGTCGTTTCACTCCCACACCACGAAATCACAACTGATTTTCAGTTGCACGACCTTGTCTCTGCCCAGGGAATCTGTGTGACCCCCAGGCAGGAGGGACTGAGGTCTCACAGCCCCACCTGTCCCCTGCAAGTCTGAAGAATCCCCTTCCCTGGGGGTCAGTGCCTGGCCCACAGGGTGGAGAGAAGCAGGAGAGAAAAGCAGTGGAGGAAAGGAAAAAAAAAAAGCGGCGGAAAAATACACTCCGCGCTGCTGGTTCCAAGGAGTTCCCTCCCCCGCACCGCACCCAGCGAACTTTCTCTCCTCTGCTCCCCATCCCCGTTTTCCCGGCTGCAGTGGCAGAAAGATAGACTCCACACCGCCAGCTCTGCCAGTTCCCGGCTCTGCCTCACTTTGAATCAAGATTATAGTCTGCTGTTGTTCCCTGAACACAGAGCACTTTCCTGCTGGGGTATTGTCCTCCAATGGGTCGCCTCTGCGGGCTTCCTCCCCTGCACCCCTTGTCTTGAGGGTAACCCTCAGGTCATTCTCACTTGTTTCTTCCTCTTTGCCGATGGTTCTTGTCCCCCATGGTGATCCAGAAGTGCGAAATACCACATTTAAGGCTGATTTCATGGGTGCTCACAGTGTTCCTGTAGTGTTTTTTGCAGGAATTGGGCTCACTTCAGGGGACTCCCTGAAATAGGGTCACCTGGCCTTCTACCATCTTACCAACCTGTCTTTATCTTTTATATAGTCAACCGTAATTTATCTCTAGTTGAATAATCTCAGTTATTCAAAACCTGTTATTCTTTGACCTTTTTGCAAGGTCTAATTTTGTCTTACCTATACATTAGTTTCTGTTCTTCACTCCTCTTACATTGTGTCAAAGATTCTCTTTATTCTTTAATATTTGAGTCAATGAGTTAGAGCAGATTATAGTTTTTTATACAGAATTTCATCAGTGACTAATATAATGTAAGCATAGAATTTTAGTATTTTTAGTATTTTTAGTATACGATATAATTAATGTTGAAAAATTGGAAAAATGGTAAGGAAAAAGAAAAATGTCACCCAAATTCCTCTATTCAGTGGATATAATTATAAATATTTCTCTGGCCTGCTTCTAATTTGAATTATGTATGCTTTATATATCATGACTATTTTCCCATATCAATGAAATTATATCTTAGAAATAGTATTACATATTGCAGAATTATTTGCCAAGTTTATTTGAATAGAATAGGGAAGCAGACATAGAAATATACAAGTATGGACACCTAGGTGGCTCAGTCAGTTAAGGGGCTACCTTCAGCTCAAGTTGTGATCCCAGCATCCTGGGATCGGGCCCCATGTCAGATTCTCTGCTCAGTGCAGAGATAGCTTCTCTCTCTCCTTCTACCTGCTGTTCCCACTGCTTGTATGTGCTCTATCTCTCTCTGTCAAATAAAATAAAATAAAAAATATGTTTTAAAAAAGTGCTTTAAGAAATACACAAGCAACCAGATTACAGTGTACTAAGTTCTATAATAAAGATGTGATAAAATTCTAGTGAAATGAAGAAGGATGTTTTTTCTTAATAACAGTGTAGAAGGAACAGGGAAGGCTCTACATGATGTTTTAGTGACTATTGGAGGAGGAGGAGGATTTGAGTTCCTTTAACAGAAAATGAGATACTAAATACAGGGGAAAAAAGAATCATGTGCACACAAGTATGAGAGAATGGTGTGTTGAGATTCAGCACCAGGCATAACGAATGCAAAGGCTTATGAGTGAAGCTTTCAACAGGGGAGCTATCTGTCTTTTCCCACCTTTTCTCATATGCATTATATAAAAATGCAGACCACATTGGCTGAGATCAACCTAGGTTTAGATCCCAGGGCATGGCATTAGTCTCCTCCTCTCATGCATGAGGGTTCCTAGGATACTACAAAGCTGATACTGGGCTATCACAGAGGACACTGAGTGATAAAGTTAAATTTTCTTAAAAATTACCTCTTTATCCTGGGATTATGAAAATTAGTACATGGTGAAATTATGAGGAAGTCCAACTTGTTCTCTTCAACTCTATATATGTAGGGTATTAGGATTATTGATTCTCCATCCTACCATCACACACTGTGTCCAGGTTCTTTGCCCAAACAACTGGGAATTTAAAAGTGTTCCTGGTATTTGGTAAAGCAATATGGCAGACAGGTATTTATAAAGAGTTTCAGTAAGTTTTCCTCCTCACAAAATGCCCATACATCTTATTGATACAGTAAGTATTTTTAATTTGGATAATCTTATAAGGACTAAGCCAACTGTGAATTCTTTTTCTTGATGGCTTTATTGAGACATAATTGATACATAACATTGTGTAAGCTTGATGTGTACAATATGATGATTGAACACTCTGATATATTAGGGAATATTTATCTATATCAGGGAATGATCACCAAATAAGGTAAGTTAATACCTCCATCCCATCACATAATTAACCACTTTTTTTGTATATGTTGAGAACATTTAAGATGTACTCTCTTACTAACTTCCAAGTACATGATAGAGTATTGTTAACTGTGGTCACCATGCAGTGTATTTAGATCCTAAGAACTTATCTTGTAATTGGGAGTTGTACCCTGTAGCCAATATCTCCCCATTTCTCTCATCCCTGGTCCCTGAAAGCCATCATTCTATTGTTTCTGTGAATTCTTAAAAAATGAGGATTAGATGTCAAACTTTTTTTTCAAGATGTCAAATATTTTTAAGTAGGGGACAGTTTTATTCATCACTACCCCAATTGTTTTTTTGTCCTTTTTTTTTTTTTTTCTATTTGGAGTCTGGTTTTATACCTCAAGTTTACTCCTCTAATGTTCTTTTTTTTAAAGATTTTATTTATTTATTTGACACACACAGAGAGAGATCACAGGTAGGCAGAGAGGCAGAAGGGGGGAAAGCAGGCTCCCCACTGAGCAGAGAGCCCGATGTGGGGCTCCATCCCAGGACCCTGAGATCATGACCTGAGCTGAAGGCAGAGGCTTTACCCTCTGAGCCACCCAGGTGCCCCTACTCCTCTAATGTTCTTACAGATTTTCCTCCTCTCCAAGCCTCTATATGACTCAAGAAAATTTGTTTGCCACTTACCTTCTGAAACCCCGCTGGAATAAAACTTCTATTTGTATGTATTCAGTATGCTTTCACAAAGGATGTTTTATTCCTACCTTGCATGTTGTCACATAGATCTAACGGAAAAGACTACTAACAGAGCTGAATATGTAAGGCAAGGGACCAGGCTTCCCTATAGAGAGACCATGTTAGAAACACTGTGCTACCTCCTGGAAATTTCAAAGAAGAAAGATGCAAATGGATGGAGAGGCCAATATTCAATGACTATCTACTCAAGGCCACATTGGTGTAGATTTTTTTATCTGCATCTGATCATCTAATCCTCCCAACTGACTAAGGCAGAGTTCTTTTTGTTTTTGTTTTTAGATTCTATTTATTTATTTGACAGAGAGACAGTGAGAGAGGGAATGCAGGCAGGAGTAGTGGGACAGAGAGAAGCAGGCTTCCTGCTGAGCTGGGAGCCCCATGCAGGGCTTGATCCCAGGACTCTGGGATCATGACCTGAGCAAAGGAGATACTTAACGACTGGGTCACCCAGGCACCATGAGGCAGAGTTCTTAACATGAAAATTCAGAGATGTGGAACAGTGAGAAATAGGACTTGAGTCAAACAAGATAAAACAGGACTGATAAGGCCAAATTCACTTTTGTGGGTCATTTCTATAAGAACTTGCCTCCATAATAAAAGGACAATATATAATGTAAAGACGGAAGTTAAGGTGGAGAGGCAGGACACTTCTCCATGTAACTCTCAGTAGCATCATAAATTTCTCCATCAATCCCACTGAGTAAGACCTGCATGCCCAGGTGGAAAGCTTCCATATCTTCCTGCCGTGCTGTTCTGGAACTTTAACACTGTTAGAAGACATGGTAGTTGTTTAAAAGACTGTTTCCCACGTGTATTTTCAAATACGCAACGTTCTTGGTCATTAGACTCTGAGTTTGGCAGAGAGCATATACCAGGATAACTGTGGAATGTGTCTGAAGATAGATGACTGTTCGGGTTATAAGGCTCTTTGCCCTCTGGCTCAGTCTTGACTTTGAAAAGTCACTCTTCAGTTTCTTATCTAAGCTGCTACTTGCAGATCTCAGCTGAAAAATCTGGCATCAAGTTTCCATTATTGTGCTCAGAACAAAGCAATGTAGATTTTTTTTTTTTTTAATGATTGGGATATCTGGGAAATAGCCATCTCACTGATTCTGTAGCAGAGTCGATCATAGCTCCTCTGTGTTGCAAATGCATCTGCTTTAGTAAGTTAATAATGAAAATTACTCTGTCCATGCAAAACTGCCTGAGACTTGAACTCATGTGTAAGCTTTTCAAATCATGTTTGAAGGTATCTAGTGGAAGTTAATAAAACAGTGGGATCTTAAGACAGCAAGGTTGTGCGTGTCTTAGTTACTTTCCAAGAGAATCAGTTTGGGGCACCTGGGTGGCTCAGTGAGTTAAAGCCTCTGCCTTCAGCTCAGGTCATGATCTCAGGGTCCTGGGATTGAGGCCTTCATCGGGCTCTCTGCTCAGCAGGGAGCCTGCTTCCTCCTCTCTCTCTCTGCCTGCCTCTCTACCTACTTGTGATCTATCTGTCAAATAAATAAATAGAATATTTAAAAAAGAAAGAGAGAATCAGTTTGAAAGTGAAAAAACCAAATCACAGTGCCTATTATGTTTTGAAATTTGATGATATATACTTTGCAGTTTGGTCTTGAACTTACCATAGGGCCTAACCTGTGCATGGGGAAAAGACAAGTATGAACACACCATTAAAAATGAGGCTTTAAGCCATGTGTGTAAAAACTAGGAGTACTCTGCTTTTGAAAATTAATATATTTGCATTCTCAACCAAATACTCACTCTATGTCCTTGAAAATACTAATGCTACTACTATATGATCATAACACTGGAAAGGAAAATTAAAGAAAAAAATGAAACTGTTGAACCTGTTTTAAAATGAATAAAATCAGGATGCCTGGGCAGCTTAGTGGTTAAGTGTCTGACCCTTGATTTCAGCTCAGGTCATGATCTCAGGGTCATGAGATCAAGCCCCACATTCAGTTCTGTTTGCTGAGCATGAAGCCTCTGTAGAATTCTTTCCCCCCCAGGCACGTGTTCTCTGTCTCTAAAAAATAATTAAAAAGAATAAAATGAATAATACCACAGAGAAAACCTTCTCATGTGATAAGTAAATTTTCTATCCTTCCTTTTTCCTTCATCCATTCCAAATATTGTCCTTTAGAGTTCCATGCATGTAAATAAGAACAAGAATACACATAATACACATATATGTCTTCCCTCCTAAACATCTTCTACTAGCTGAGTTTTCATAATTGTAAAATCTAGAATTAAGACCGTTTTTGTTTGTTTTGTTGGTCTTTTTTTTTTAAAGTACTTCTGAAAGAGACATTTGTTTCTTCTGTTCTTATGAATTATTATGATGTATAACATGCCTATGCAAGAATCATGTTGGGGTTACTTACATAAAGCCTTAGGTCATGTTAGTAGCAGAAGTGGAACTCAAAATATCTTTTGACTCCCACTTATTGTTTCATTTTGTGTTGCCTCCTTTCCTGCATGTCATTTGTGTAGCTGATGAGCTATCCCAAGCAATTCACACGAGGTGGCTCTTATATGGAACCACACTTCACACAGTAGTATAAAAAAGTTTTCTCTCCTAGTCCGTACTCCCCTAACCCATCATTAATAAGCATGATCCCCATAATAAATTATGGTGGTTACCACAGTAATATGTAAAAAGAGCATATTTTTGTGTTTATTCTGTGTATTATTACCCAGTGATCTTATTTCCGTTCAGTGGAGAATGATTGTTCTCTTTCTCTTTTCTTTTCTGGTATACAACTAAATCTAGCTATCTGTAGAAGCTACTGGCCTCCCTGCAACTGTCCAATGTTCAATCCTAAAAGTGGTAAGACAGTTTTTTAAGTATATATTACTCATAGTTTTTTTTTTTAATTTTTAAAAAATACTTTATTTATTTATTTGACAGAAACACAGCTAGAGAGGGAACACAAGCAGGGGGAGTGAGAGAGAGAGAAGCAGGCTTCCCGCCAAGCAGGGAGCCCGATGTGGGACTTGATCTCAGGACTCTGGGATCATGACCTGAGCTGAAGGTAGACAATGACTGAGCCACCGAGATGCCCCTAGAGTTCATTTTTATTTTTTAAAGATTTATTTTATTTATTTTTGAGAGAGTGAGCATAGGGGAAGGACTGAGGGACAGGGAGAAAAGCAGAATCCCTGCTGAGTGCAGAGCTCTACACAGATCTCCGCCTCATCACCCAGAGATCATGAACTGAGCTGAAATTAAGAGTTGGGGCTTACCTGACTAAGCCTTCCAGGTGCCCTGAGTTTATTTTTATTGTTTGCACTACTCTTCCTTTTGTTTCTAATTGTGAATCTGCCAAATCATAAAATGTAGGAACTGAAAAATAAATGCTTGAGAATTCCTGTGATATATTGCATAGAGCCCACAATGGCTCGCTGTTCTGCGTAGACGTTGATAGCTTAAGTCAGAAAAGCTGAGTGTCTTTCTTGGATGAAAACTCTTCTCTTTCTTCAGTCCTTTTCTTGTCTCTTCCATCAAACATCCCAGGAATGAAAATTGTGCTTCACAATTAATTTTGTTCCACTGTGAGTCTGCAGGATTACCTTATACGAGCTTGTCCTAGTTACCAATCTCGTGTTTTATATTAACATAATTATATTGTAGGGATAAAGCCAATCATTAGGATTGCAGTGAGAACTAACCAATATTCTCCTTTATGTTACTGTTTTTTTCTTCCCCACACAGATTAATTATTATGTTTAGCTTTGTAGGTAGGATCTTTCCTGTCAGGACAAATCAAAGGCTCACCTTACCTGGGCAGGTAATGGGGGTATGTGGGCTCCTGGGAGATAAGGCAGACAGAGGCTAAGGGGAGGCATCTTGTCTGATTTTTGCTCCAACATACAAGTGAATATACATGCCAATGGCTCTGATGGAGTGTGGGGCCCAGGCATGGGTGGACTGGAGTCCAGTATGTGCAGGTGGGTGGGGAATGTACAGACTTCAGAATCAGCTCATCAAGGGCTGTGAATTGTGTAACACTGTTGATTCACAGACCTGTACCCCTGAAGCAAATAATACATTATATGGTAATTTAAAAAAAAAATGGAAGAGAGTTGTAAGAAAAGAAATTTGTAGGCCCGCTGTGTCGGGGGCGGTGTGATCCACCCCCCCCCCCCACCATGCTGCAAGCCACCAAAAACTTTGGTGGAGGTACCCATGAATGTACCCTGTGGGCCGGGGCAATATGTCCTTTGTGTCCCTGGGACGTGCACTTGGGCAAGTGCTCATCCAAGGTGTGAGAGCCATGCCAATCCTTATGAAGCTTGATAATTGTAGGATTGTGGGGGCACAACATACTTACTTTAAAACTTAGTAAAATCTTTGCTAACATAAATAGCTTAGATATTGCAACCTCCTGTTTGTGTGACCATTCATTCACTTCCCTATGCTGGGGGGAAGTGAAACCTTCTAATAAGATAAGGATTTGCAGGAACCATCTGTTGCCCAGGACATGCCTGCCTGTGATCAATCAGTCTATAGATTAGGATATAATTGGCACATCCTGCTTTATTGTATGGACCCTTCAAGGAAATAGGCACATCCCGTTTTGTTGTGTGAGACCCTCAAGGGCACAAGGCACGTCCTGTTTTTACAAGGACCCTCAAAAAACACTATTGTCACTATTGTCACTCAAGGCACGTCCTGTTTTTGTGAGGACCCTCAAAAACACTATTGTCACTATTGTCACTCAAGATTGATGATCCATCACTTAAAGAAACTCTTTGATCATACGGTTTCCATCTGAAAAAATATGTAACTGCTATAAATAAAGAGCCCTGAGAACAGTGTTTTCAGATGATCCCTATACCATCTTTGAAGTTTGGTCTCCTCACCATGAAAGCACCGACTCCTTCCTTCACCCTCGGACCCTAACTGTTGCTGGGGCTGGCCCCCGGCACCCCTGTATGTGTTAAAAGATGCTCAACTTCTCTCATCATAAAAGTGACACAAGTTAAACAAAAAAAATCATCTCATCATTGTGCACTTCTGCTCTCAGTGCTTGCTGGGTCCTCCTTCCCAGCTGCTGGATGCCACATCCCAAGAGAGGAGAAACTTGGGAAGAAAGCCTTTGAGTGGGAGCCGAGCTGTCTGCACTTAATCTCTGTGACCAGAGAAAGGGGGGAGATGGTTTTGCTCTTCAATGAAGAGTGTGCCTGATAGGAACCCAACCTCTAAACAGTACTCGAGGGGGAAATGTAGATGCAAAAATTAAGAAAGAAACATGGATTCGGGGGACTCAG